>NIVC01002602.1:0-52500 GCA_002269645.1 Macrostomum lignano | reverse complement strand
AAATCCCCAAATGTTACTCTGATCTATAAAAATTCCCCCATTTTCACTCTGATTCTTAAAAAATACCCCTAATTTCACTCTGATCCATAAAGATCATCCAATTTCACTATGATTCATAAAAATCCCTCCTATGTCAAACAGATCTATAAAAATCCCCCCAATGTCACTCTGATCCATAAAAGTACCTCAAATGTCACCCTGATTCATAAAATTTCCCCAATGTCACCCTGATCCATAAAAATCACCCCGATCTCATCCCGGTAAAAACATGTCCTTCAGTAGCTCTAAGTAAGTTCGAAGAAATCGGTTGAGCCGTTTTTTCTAAAAATCGATCACACACGCACACATCGACAAACCATTTTTAGTATATGGATCTCTCATTAAGCTATTCGTAAATCGTTCTCGCCCAGTTTCAATTTCAAGCTTCTAATAGTCCCCCTAATCCCTACCTGCCCCCCCCCGCAATGTCACTCCAGGCCTCTCTCCAACGCCGCGCCCTGTCCGACCTGAACGAGGCCATGATGGAGCTGGCGGGGCACTTCTACAGGCCACACACTGGCCGAGACTCCCTAGCTAATCAAGCTGATCAAGCTTGGCAAGCTTTGGCTAACCGCTGCGGGACTCGAACTGCGGACCTATTAGCGCAGAGAGACAGGTTAAACGACGCCCTACTCAGGCATTTGCAGTTTGTTAGAGGCGGCGGCTCAGCTTCCCCCGTGGCTGGCTGTTTCTACGGGCCGGCTTGTGTCGATCGGCTGGTGCCCGACGCTTTAAACAATTGCGTCACAGCCAGCGGCGCCGATTCTTCTTCAGCTGGCGAAGCCGAATCGCCTCTGCTTCTGCTCGGTCCTGATCAGCTTGCTCAGCGATTTAAATTGGCCTGTCGCTCGCTATGCCAGACTCAGGATGCTTATCGATTCCGGGATGTGCTCTATCGATTGGCGTTCAGGTCGCCTCGGTTCAGCGCCAGCAATTTGACAGCCGCCCTGTCGGCCAGGTGTCGGCACGACTATATTGGCTGCGTGCTGCTGTACGACTGCGAGACAGCTCTGGCCTGTCTGCAGGGCTTGGCTGTTAGTGCACCACTGTTGCTTGAGGCGCAACAAATGCTTACAGGTAAGCATAAGCATGCTAGCTGTTAACACCTGATTGCCTCTCAGATTCTCTGATGTTAGCCGCCAACATTTAAATACCTCGGATTCTTTGATGTTAGCCGCCAATAACTAATTACCTCTCAGATTCTTTGATGTTAGCCGCCAATAACTAATTACTTCTCAGATTCTTTGATGTTAGCCGCCAATAACTAATTACTTCTCAGATTCTTTGATGTTAGCCGCCAATAACTAATTACTTCTCAGATTCTCTGATGTTAGCCGCCAATAACTAATTACTTCTCAGATTCTCTGATGTTAGCCGCCAATAACTAATTACCTCTCAGATTCTTTGATGTTAGCCGCTAGCACTTAATTACCTTTCAGGTTCTTTGATGTTAGCCGACAATAACTGAATACCTCTCATATTCTTCGATGTTAGCCGCCAACACTTAAGTACCCCTCAGATTCTTTGATGTTAGCCGACTGACTAATTGCCTCTCAGATTCTTTGATGTTAGCCGACAGTAACTGATTACCTCTCAGATTCTTTGATGTTAGCCGCTAGCACTTAATTACCTCTCAGGTTCTTTGATGTTAGCCGACAATAACTAAATACCTCTCATATTCTTCGATGTTAGCCGCCAACACTTAAGTACCCCTCAGATTCTTTGATGTTAGCCGACTGACTAATTGCCTCTCAGATTCTTTGATGTTAGCCGACAGTAACTGATTACCTCTCAGATTCTTTGGTGTTAGCCGCCAATACCAGTTACTTCTGAGATCCTTTGATGTAGCCGCCAACACCCTTTGATCTAGCCGCCAACACTCTTTGATCTAGTCGTCAACACACTGTGATCTAGCCGTCAAGCTCAACCGGCCTTATCTCTCCTCCCCTCGCCCCCAGTGCGCACTAGTGCGGACTACCTAAGCGCCCAGGACCACCCAGTCGAAAGCGAGTACGAATGCCTCGTCCCCTCCGCCTCGGCTTCTCCGGCCGCCTCATCAACCTCAGCATCAGCGTCGAATACGTCGAACTCGGCAGACGAATCGACTGGATCGTCCGGCTTATTGTTGTCGAATTCAAATTCTACGCCTGCGACAGCATCGGCAGTGGATCATCGACCAGCTGGCGTTGCTGTCAAGTCTCGAGCTGCCGGCGGCGAGTTTCGAATAGTTCTAGCATTCGCGCCAGCTCAGGCTTTACTAGTAGCAGCCTCGGAGGGTGCCGCCAATGCTAGCGCCACAATTGCCGAACTGAAATCTGCCGGCCTGCGTTTGGCCAGCCGGTTGAATGCTCGATTCTTGCTTGTTGACGAACCCGACGGCGGGGCCGTGTTCTCGTCTGCGGGCTCAGCGATGGCGGAGCTGGCTAAGCAGTCGCTTGAGCACCTGCTGCCTGCTAGCTTTTATAGGCGGACACCGGATATGCTCTATATGCATAGGTGAGGCTTTGAGTTTTGTCCTGCGTGTCTTTTGCTTGTGTGTCCGTGCTGTCTGTCTGTGCTGTCTGTGTCTGTGCTGTCTGTGTCTGTGCTGTCTGTGTCTGTGCTGTCTGTGTCTGTGCTGTCTGTGTCTGTGCTGTCTGTGTCTGTGCTGTCTGTGTCTGTGCTGTCTGTGTCCGTCCTGTCTGTGTTTGTCCTGTCTGTGTCTGTCCTTTCTGTGCTGTCTGTGTCTGTGTCTGTCTGTGTCTGTCCTGTCTGTGTTTGTGCTGTCTGTGTCTGTCCTGTCTGTGTCTGTACTGTCTGTCTTTGCTGTCCCTGTCTGTCCTGTCTGTGTCTGTCCTGTCTGTGTCTTTGCTGTCTGTTTCTTTGCTGTCTGTGTCTGTCCTGTCTGTGTCTGTCCTGTCTGTGTTTGTGCTGTCTGTGTCTGTCCTGTCTGTGTCTGTACTGTCTGTCTTTGCTGTCTGTGTCTGTCCTGTCTGTGTCTGTACTGTCTGTGTCTTTGCTGTCTGTTTCTTTGCTGTCTGTGTCTGTCCTGTCTGTGTCTGTCCTGTCTGTGTTTGTGCTGTCTGTGTCTGTCCTGTCTGTGTCTGTCCTGTCTGTCCTGTCTGTGTCCGTCTTGTCTGTGTCTGTCCTGTCTGTCCTGTTTCTGTCTGTGTCCGTCTTGTCTGTGTCTGTCCTGTCCCTCTTGTTTGTTGTTTGTCTTGTCCTGTGCACATCTCTCCATTGTGTACTGAGCACCTGTTCCGTCTAAGCGCATTAGTCCGCCCTAATACTCATCCTGCATTGACGGCTGAGGCTACAAAATTTCAATTATAAATCTGAGTAATAAAAACTGTCCAACATCCTTCCCAGAGACAACTGCGAGCTCAGCCTAATCTGCGTGCTCACCTGCGGCGATAATCTGCCTAGAGACCGCCTCAGCCAATTAGTGGCCGCCCTGTCAGCCGGTCGGTCGAGCGCCTGCGCCTACCGCGGCCGCAGCCTGATAGTTGAGCTGTGCTCACACCGCCTGCTAATCCGGCTGGCATCGTTTCACACAGCCTGGCAACTGTGCGACTCGCACGCATTTCACGGCGCACTGGTTGCTTACGCCACCGATCGGGCCGCTTCTGTGGCCTGCGCCAAGACTCTAGTGGGTAATATTGCTCACCGAATGCCCGTGACCTTGGTTGCTATGCAACAGCCGGCGAAAGAGTCCGCTGTTTCAATAGAAGAAGAAGACTCCCAGCAGCAGGCGTTTAGCGCCGGTGTCCGAACAGTTCACTTAGACTCGGCCCTAGCAACTAACAATTCCTGGTTTGCCGAGTTTGCTAACGAATGCCTGGCAGCTAAGGAATTAACCGAGCGCAAATTTCAAAGTCGATTTCCTTTGTTCGCCGTGGCCCATCCCAGCTCGGACAGGGATCGGGACTCGTTCGTGTCGCCTCCATCCGCCGGCACCAGTTATTACGACTGTCAAGATGATGGAGAGGATGCTGATACTGATAATTCGGTCTATTCTAGCGCCGGGTCTATAAGGGATGAAGTTACTACTGCTGCTACTACTACTACTGCCAGTAATAATTGCAGTAGTACACCAATTTACTCTTGTCCAGCGCCTACTACTACTACTACTAGACAACAGGCTGCTTTGTCGTCGTTTCGACCGCCATTGGCTTCGCAGGAAATCTGCGAAGTCTACGCAGATCCGCCGGATGCTGAGCAGTTTCTGCATCATCAACAGCAGCAGCAGCCACGGACCAGCTCACCATCCGCTAGTTGTTATAGCGAAGATTCCACTTACGCTTACACTTGCAACGCTTTGCCGCCTGGCATTTATCGCTTAGTGAATAGTCGATCAGACTACTGTCAGTACTATAATCAGCAGGATTCTGCTAGACAGCCGCCTCCTCCGCCGCCTCCAGCGTCGATGAAGTCTTTGTTTACATTTAACCCGTCAGCTACAATACACAGCAGTTTAGCTAAGCTAGCGAAGCTTGGCGCTAGCGGCGGCAATTGCAATAATAATAACAGTAGTACTAACGGTCAGCCGCCGCACAAGACTTACTTAGCTGTGCCGGCGCCGCCTTTGACACTTGCCGATCTGCCAGTGTGCACCGATCAGCGCCTTGTGCCGCCCCGGGACAGTCCGGTGCCTCAGCTAGTGGTCACCTGTATAGATTTTGTCGAACGCGAAGGCGGATTGAAAGTTGATGGAGTTTATCGATTGTGCGGCAACTCTGCCGAGACTTCGGCTGTGATGGACCTGTTGCTAAGGGAACCGGACTGTAAGCTGGCCGCTCTCAAGCCTAAGCCGTCTGTTTGCACAGTGACCAGCGCGTTAAAACAACTACTGATGAAGCTGGAGCCTTCGCTAATTCCTGGCCAGTTGCTTAGCGGCCTACTCAAAGTCAGTAGCACGCCTAAGCACTATCCAAACTTTCAACCGAATGTGACTTATTATTTTGTTAATAATCTCAGCCAACCGGCTCTGGCCTGTCTGAGGTACATTGTAAACCATCTGCATCGGGTTAGTTGCTATGCGGCTGAGAATCGAATGAATTCCACTAACTTGGCAGTGTGCTGGATTCAGACCCTCATGCCGCCTAGCGATCCCAGAATTGGACTGGCCTGTCAGGATCAGCTGCAGAGTCTCATTGAGACGCTAATCCGATATCCCAATCTTTTGAATCCTATTGCATCATCGGCTGCTCCGACTAGCGGCAGCTCAGAATCGATGATGGAGGACAGCTCGACACTAGTTCCGCCTCCGCTGCCGTCGCGTAGAGTTTAATTATCAATCACTATGATAGATTTCTAATAACAAAATCGATGGCAATATGTGCATTCTATACCTTCTAATGCCATTCTGTGTGCGATATTTAAGTAATAATTCGCTTTTTTTCCCTTGTATATTAATGTACTGGGGATTGCTAATCTAGCCTATATCAGTAACTCATAAGGTGGATTGCTAATCTAGCCTATATCAGTAACTCATAAGGTGGATTGCTAATCTAGCCTATATCAGTAACTCATAAGGTAGATTGCTAATCTAGCCTATATCAGTAACTCATAAGGTGGATTGCTAATCTAGCCTATATCAGTAACTCATAAGGTGGATTGCTAATCTAGCCTATATCAGTAACTCATAAGGTGGATTGCTAATCTAGCCTATATCAGTAACTCATAAGGTGGATTGCTAATCTAGCCTATATCAGTAACTCATAAGGTGGATTGCTAATCTAGCCTATATCAGTAACTCATAAGGTGGATTGCTAATCTAGCCTATATCGACAATTGATGGAGTGGATTGCTAATCTAGCCTATATCGACAATTGATGGAGTGGATTGCTAATCTAGCCTATATCGACAATTGATGGAGTGGATTGCTAATCTAGCTTATATCGATAATTGATGGAGTGGATTGCTAATCTAGCCTATATCGACAATTGATGGAGTGGATTGCTAATCTAGCTTATATCGATAATTGATGGAGTGGATTGCTAATCTAGCCTATATCGACAATTGATGGAGTGGATTGCTAATCTAGCTTATATCGATAATTGATGGAGTGGATTGCTAATCTATTCAACTAGATCGAATAATAGTTAATAGTGGATTGCTAATCTAGCTCAGCGTATTTTTTTATAGCCCAAGCGTTGCCTCATCTACTTTGCTTGTTATAAATTGGTTCGTTAAGATAGTGCTTTTTGTACTATATTTACATTCTGTTAGCATCTCCACTATAGTCTATCCGTGTTTGGCCTGTTAATCTGTTTATCATTTTTGTCATTAATTGTTTGCAGTTTTTTAAGGTCGGTTCGAGCTTTATCTATTATATTTGCCAATAAATTTTATTTTATCCATTTATAGCGCTCCTCATTTAAACTTACTGCATAAGCAGTTATAACTGCAGTTATTAGAAATTGATTTCAGCAATGATTGTGAATAATTTCAAGCACTCCGCTCATGTTTGCCAACATTTTTGCTGCGTGGTTTTCTCTGTTTTTTTTTGTCTGTCTCTCTCCTGTTTTCTAATTCCGGGTTTAAAATCTTTGTGTGCGCCATCGTTTCCTCCCGCTTGCCATTGTGCTCCTTCACCGCACCTTTATTCGGCAAAGTTTATTTGGTTATTTACTATTTTTTGGTTTAAATTTAGCTAGAATATAAAAAATAAATAAATAAATTTAAATGTCACACATGCTTTGCTCGCCTACTCGCAGTAGGTCAATGCGGACTTTATTGCTATTTTATTTTCGGCAATATTAAGAAGCATATCAATTTATACAGTCTTTTATTATTTTAAATATCGGGTTTCTTTCTCTGCTCAATGCGGTGTCCAATTTATTGATATATCAGTTTCCTATGCTTGAATAGTATATATATATAGTAGTGATAATAATGCTCCTATTTTGTATAGATGTGCAAATCAATAGAGAGATTCCCGTGTACACAGCGCTTCCTTGTCAATTGTGTTCTCTGCCATTAATTCTTTTTTCTAGAAAACGCCATTTTTTGTGTCAAGATTTTGTCAACTGCCAATAATTAATGTAATGCTTTAATATTTATTTCTAATTAAAACTGTATTTAATAGCAGTCAGTAATTGCAGCTAAATAAATGGTTGTTGGTATACCTGTGCGTTATTTTTTGCCTGGGTCTTGGCTGGGCTCAAGCCATATCCTGGTTTACAATTCCATTGTTGTGTCAGATGTTGCACAAATTTCCCAATAGATTTTTTGCTTTTAATATGTTTTTCGGTTTTATTTTATGTATATTGCGGGCTTTGATTTTAATGGCAAGTTGGATGAGTTCGGCGTGTCAGAGGGCGCCAGAACTGGGGTGTCAGAGGGCGCCAGAACTGGGGTGTCAGAGGGTGCCCCAACTGGGGTGTCAGAGGGTGCCACAACTGGGTGTCAGAGGGTGCCACAACTGGGTGTCAGAGGGTGCCACAACTGAGTGTCAGAAGAGGGCGCCAGAACTGGGGTGTCAGGGGGTGCCCCAACTGGGGTGTCAAAGGGTGCCACAACTGGGTGTCAGAGGGTGCCACAACTGGGTGTCAGAAGAGGGCGCCAGAACTGGGGTGTCAGAGGGTGCCCCAACTGGGGTGTCAAAGGGTGCCACAACTGGGTGTCAGAGGGTGCCACAACTGGGTGTCAGAAGAGGGCGCCAGAACTGGGGTGTCAGGGGGTGCCCCAACTGGGGTGTCAAAGGGTGCCACAACTGGGTGTCAGAGGGTGCCACAACTGGGTGTCAGAAGAGGGCGCCAGAACTGGGGTGTCGGAGGGCGCCAGAACTGGGGTGTCAGAGGGTGCCCCAACTGGGGTGTCAAAGGGTGCCCCAACTGGGGTGTCAAAGGGTGCCACAACTGGGTGTCAGAGGGTGCCACAACTGGGTGTCAGAAGAGGGCACCAGAACTGGGGTGTCAGGGGGTGCCACAATTGGTGTCAGAGGGTGCCACAACTGGGTGTCAGAAGAGGGCGCCAGAACTGGGGTCAGAGGGTGCCACAACTGGGTGTCAGAAGAGGGCGCCAGAACTGGGGTGTCAGGGGGTGCCACAACTGGTGTCAGAGGGTGCCCCAACTGGGTGTCAGAGGGTGCCACAACTGGGTGTCAGAAGAGGGCGCCAGAACTGGGGTGTCAGGGGGTGCCACAATTGGTGTCAGAGGGTGCCACAACTGGGTGTCAGAAGAGGGCGCCAGAACTGGGGTGTCAGGGGGTGCCACAATTGGTGTCAGAGGGTGCCCCAACTGGGTGTCAGAAGAGGGCGCCAGAACTGGGGTGTCAGAGGGTGCCAGAACTGGGGTGTCAGAGGGTGCCAGAACTGAGGTGTCAGAGGGTGCCAGAACTGGGGTGTCAGAGGGCGCCACAATTGGGTGTCAGAAGAGGGCGCCAGAACTGGGGTGTCAGAGGGTGCCAGCCACAACTGGGATGTCAGAGGGCGCCACACAAGTGAGAGTTGTGTGCTATGCACTAACACTCGAGGCAATGGCAATCTTTGCAAGCTTATATTTACCATACAGGTACCATTGTACAAAAAGCAGAATCTTCATGGCATACATGTATAAGCCTTGTATTGAGAGTGAGTTGGCAAATACAATATGAAAAGCATATATATATGCACCTACTCTACATGTATGCCTACAGGATGATGTAGCCTTATGGACTCTTGGCCTTCAATAAATATGACTTTCAAAGGAGTTGTTTGCTTTCAGTGCGGGTAGCTTCTCGAAACAATTTCAGCAAACAGACTTGTGTTTCCTTCTCCTATATTTGAATTGAAACACGGAAATTGAAAACGGCTCAGTAGTTGTACAACTGGTAGATACTAGTCTGACAGACTCTGACAGTCGGAATGTTCAACGTAGAGACCAGCGCTCACGGTGTTGCGAGGATCTTTGGCAACTCGTCTAGTTCGAGTCGTCGGAGTCTACCAGTGAGACTGGCTTGGTCTGCTGCATGGCTCCTACTCACTGTCCTGCTGTTGCGAGGTGTGGCCACCTACTTGGCCAAGCTCGCATCTAGTCGTCAGCCAAACGCCGGACTTAAACGCGTCTTTGTTGCTAACGGGGCCGCCTTCGAGTTTCCAGATTTGTACTTTTGCAACGAACTACAGATTGGCGGCGGGAATAGCGTGCTGCTCAACTACAGCGAAGCTGCTTCTGTTAATTCGGCCCTGGATTTGGCTAACAACACCTTTGAGAAGGCGTTCGGCCAGCTAAATGATATCGGGTATTGCATGCTATATGTTTTAACTAGAATTTTATGCTTTGGGCTGGAGCGCTGTAAGTGTTGCCTGATTGAGTTGAGCACACTGTAGGAGAGTCAGATTGAGTTAAGCACACTGTAGGAGAGTCAGATTGAGTTAAGCACACTGTAGGAGAGTCAGATTGAGTTGAGCACACTGTAGGTGAATGTCAGATTGAGTTGAGCACACTGTAGGAGAGTCAGATTGAGTTAAGCACACTGTAGGAGAGTCAGATTGAGTTGAGCACACTGTAGGTGAATGTCAGATTGAGTTGAGCACACTGTAGGTGAATGTCAGATTGAGTTGAGCACACTGTAGGAGAGTCAGATTGAGTTGAGCACACTGTAGGAGAGTCAGATTGAGTTGAGCACACTGTAGGAGAGTCAGATTGAGTTAAGCACACTGTAGGAGAGTCAGATTGAGTTAAGCACACTGTAGGAGAGTCAGATTGAGTTAAGCACACTGTAGGAGAGTCAGATTGAGCTGAGCCTGTAGGAGAGTCCGATTGGGTTGAGCACACTGTAGGAGAGTCAGATTGAGCTGAGCCTGTAGGAGAGTCCGATTGGGTTGAGCACACTGTAGGAGAGTCTGATTGACTTTAGCACACTGTAGGAGAGTCAGATTGAGTTGAGCACTCAAAAGGCTATTGAACCCGAGCCTGCACTTTCTGTCTGAGACATTCCAGCTCGCTTTCCGAGTCTGAAAGACTCCGCCTGCTGAGGCTGCGACCTGTTTCCCTGCTCCGCTCTGTGCCGTACCGCCTTTTGTCCGACGTCGTTGGACAGAAGCTGAAGCAGACTTTTCTAGGCAACTTCGGAGTCTACAGCGTCGGCGAAAGACCTCCAAACGATCGTCCCGTTGCCGTGTCGGAGTTTCACCATCCGGAGCACCTGAAATGCTTCCGAGTAGAGCTCACCAACTCGGAGCGACTGGCTATGCGCAGAGATAATAATCGACTGACCTTTCACTTGACTCTGGACGCGTATTATGCTACCATGCGACATGTGGCCAGTCCTTATCGGCTGCCAGACATCCCTGTACCCACTGGCAGACGTGGACAGTCGATGAATATCCGACCTCTGGACTGGAACCTCAACGATCCTCTGCAAATCGACTCTGGTAGCGGCATGGTTCTCTACTTGGTTCCGCCGGGGCACTATCCGTCTCCCCTGGCAACCAGCGGCTGCAGACGACTCCTCCTGGGTCCGGGACGCGCCTACGACATTGCCGTGGGCATGACAGTCACCGAGCTGCTTCCGGCTTCAGATTTCACTGACAGGTAATTTTTACGCTCGTAAGCGTGTTGATGGGTCGCTTGTTTCCAAAGCTCCAAAGAATATCAAATCGTCGAAGCTACAGCGCGCTAATACTGTACGCAGTTCACGCACTCATGCACACGCGCACACAGGGTGTACAGAGGAATATGGCCGGGATTTCATCAGGGGCCGTGGCGCGACGAGAGTCAAACCTAACAACCAGTCTCGGTTTATTGGCCAACTAACCCTTCACTCACAGGTGCTTGTCCCGGCACGAACCAGTCGCCTTCTATAATCCGTACAACGGAGGCCGCCAATGGTTCAACTACAGCGGCTCTGTGTCCCACTATTCGCAAATTGCCGCAAATAATCTGGCCAAGTTCAACTGTTCGCCATTGCCTCAGCCTTTGCCATGGAAATACCGCGGCCTGCCCGTGTGCCTGAACCTAAGCAGCGCCATAGAAATCAACGAGACCCGAGCGGAAATACTCTGGCGAGGACTTCAAGCAATTAATTCTAGCGAACAGAACGACTGGAAGCAAAGTCTGCAACCAGACGACCGCAAGTTGCCGCCGTGTCGTCAAAGTCGCTACTGGACGGTGGACTCCTACGGCCGGTGGCCAAACTCGGCCAGCCTGTTTCGCTACGCTACTCAACTGGTGGCCTCCGAGTTAGCATTGGCTCCAGAAAATTATCGATCCCTATTGGCCGGTCTGAGGCCGGTCTGAGAATCGTGTCCACTTTCAAGGACGTGTCCGAGTACGCGCGCGCCGAAGCTATCGAGGAGTACACCAGGCGGGGCGGTCTGAAAGTGACACTGCGAGCGGCTTCCAGTTTCAACGATTTAAATGTCTTGGCTAGGGACTACAGGTTGCAGCAGTTCGTGGCGGACACTGGCGGGGCAATGGGACTTTATCTGGGCTGCTCGACGTTGACTCTGTGCGAGCTGCTTGAGTTGCTGCATGGAGTTGTGCTCAGCCTGGCTGCTAAGCTGCGGAAAGGAAGGGGTTGACGATGGGGATCAGGGATCGGGATCAGGGATCGGGATCAGGGATCAGGGATCGGGATCAGGGATCGGGATCAGGGATCGGGATCAGGGATCGGGATCAGGGATCGGGATCAGGGATCGGTGACCCTAATCACATGACCTAGGATTTATTGCAGTGGAAGTTTAAATGTATTTATATGCACTCTCATAGCACTCACTACCTGGCACTGCACCGTGTTACCGCAATTTTAATATCTAGCTCTCAGCCTGTCATGAAATTTTGCGTTTGTGAAACCTACCCAGTACAAATATGCTGTAAGAACTTGAGACAGTTAAATTTTGAAATTCTGGAAAACAGAATTCGGGATTACATCAATTTCACGGTCGGTTGCTTTGTCTTGATGTCAATTAACTTTAAGATAAACAAGCTATTACTTGATAAAGATATTCGAGTTTACACGGCAGGCAATGGGTGCAGACGTGAGTATGCTACCGGTAAATGGAGCACATTACAGGAAACAACCAGAAAGATAAACAATAATTGGTACACAGAGTCAGCTACTCGTCTATAATTGCTGTATCATATATTCTGGCGGCCTGCTTGACCTCAAAAGAAATCTATATAGAATAATAGTCTATGGTCTAAACCAACTATTTATTATCCAGTGTCTATTGATAGGAGGAGGCGTCATTGCTGAGTAAGAGGGGTCATTGCTGAGAAAGAGGGGTCATTGCTGAACAAGAGGGGTCATTGCTGAGTAAAAGGGTCATTGCTGAGCAAGAGGGGTCATTGCTGAGTAAGAGGGTCATTGCTGAGCAAGAGGGGTCATTGCTGAGCAAGAGGTGTCATCGATGTGCGAGAGTTGTTATCGATATCACTCCTTGCGAGGGGACACGGATATCGGTTTTTTTAATCTATTGGCTATGACAAACAAATGGCTCCACAAACCTCTTCATTTATCACCCTGTCACTTAAACAACATTCGGTAGGTTTTACAGTGCCCTACCTATTAAATTGCAATGCTTTCATCTCGCAGCTACTTATAAATTTGGTCAGAACCCAATTAAGGCCAACACGACTAAAGGCTGTAACTACTACGCATAATGTAAATATTTGTCTCATTCTGCAAGTCTCTCTTTCACTCAGCAGCTGCGCACAAAATTTTTCTATAGCTATTAAAAGAAGATAAGCCGCGACTAGTTTAGAGGTTGATAAAGTTATATAAACTTCTAATAACGATATTTAGCGAAATGGCAAACAGTTAAACATATTTGAGTTCTTCTCCATCCAGAAGTTGAAATGGTGAGCTGTTTGTTAGATTGAATAGATTACTAAATAAATTTGTCATTCAGAATTGTTTTGTTGTTCTTGTTTTCCTAATTTGCCATTTTGGCGCCCCCTTGCCAGTAGCTTTGGCGCCACTTCTTGCCAGTAGCTTTGGCGCCCCCTTGCCAGTAGCTTTGGCGCCACCTTGCCAGTAGCTTTGGCGCCCCCCCCCCCTTGCCAGTAGCTTTGGCGCCACCTTGCCAGTAGCTTTGGCGCCCCCTCCTTGCCAGTAGCTTTGGCGCCTCCTTGCCAGTAGCTTTGGCGCCCCCTTGCCAGTAGCTTTGGCGCCCCCTTGCCAGTAGCTTTGGCGCCCCCTTGCCAGTAGCTTTGGCGCCCCTTCTTGCCAGTAGCTTTGGCGCCCCCATGCCAATAGCCTTGGCGCCCCAATGCCAGTAGCTCTGGCGCCCCCCCCCCTTGCCAGTAGCTTTGGCGCCACCTTGCCAGTAGCTTTGGCGCCCTCTTGCCAGTAGCTTTGGCGCCCCCATGCCAATAGCCTTGGCGCCCCCATGCCAGTAGCTCTGGCGCCCCCTTGCCAGTAGCTTTGGCGCTGTCTTGCTAATTCAAATCGCAAATTTTTACAGACATCCGGGACCCATTCAGCTGGCGCTAAGAAATTCCGACTGGCTCTGGTCGGTTCGGTCGGAGTTGGAAAGACGTCCATTGTGGAACAGCTGATCTCAGCCGGCCTCGCGAAGCAGGTTTGCGATGACAAGAACCGATTTCAAATTCTGATGTCAGTGACATTTGACGGAATAAAAGTATCGCTATCCATTCTTGATACGCCTGGAGCGGTGAGTCTGAGTCAATTCCAAATTTGTCTGCCGATTTTTGAGCAAGAGTTGGCCAGTGGGAAGGAGACCTGGACAAGATAGGTCATACTTTCACAAGATGGGTCATGCTTTCACAAGATGGGTCATGCTTTCACAAGATGGGTTATGCTTTCACAAGATGGGTGATGCTTTCACAAGATGGGTCATGCTTTCACAAGATGGGTCATGCTTTCACAAGATAGGTCATGCTTTCACAAGATGGGTCATGCTTTCACAAGATGGGTCATGCTTTCACAAGATGGGTCATGCTTTCACAAGATGGGTCAAGCTTTCACAAGATGGGTCATGCTTTCACAAGATGGGTCAAGCTTTCACAAGATGGGTCATGCTTTCACAAGATGAGTCATTCTTTCACAAGATGGGTCATGCTTTCACAAGATGTGTCATACTTTCACAAGATGGGTCATACTTTCACAAGATGGGTCATGCTTTCACAAGATGGATCATGCTTTCACAAGATGGGTCACACCTGGACAAGTTGGGTCACACCTGGACAAGTTCGGTCACAACTGGACAAGATGAGTCATACCTGGACATGAGAGATCATTGCTGAGTGAGGAGTATCATAAGTCAAATCAAGCAGTTGCAGCAATTATAACAAATAAAAGCCTTTAAACAATCGCTTCGCAGCACGGACACGACCCGCACACAATATTCGACATGAGGCGTTTCAAGCCGGACGCCATTGTGCTTGTGTTCTCACTTGTCAGTCGTCGAACATTCAATGCCCTGCCGCACAGACTGCAGCTGATAAAGAATTTCACCAGCGTCAACTCAGACTGGCTTCTTCTGCTTGGCAACAAAACTGACCTGCTGCATCAAAAACAGCCGGGGCCCATCGTGTCCAATAAAGAAATTGACAGATTTCTGTCGGAGCATCCAAAAGCACGCTATCATGCCATATCTGCTCTGGGAGAGGATGCTACAAAATTAAAAAGCATTTTCAAACAGTTTGTTCAAACGATTACTACTACTGAAGAGTCTGTAGCTGGACCCAGCGGCGAGGCTCTGCTGCTTACTAAGCCGTTAGTGTTGACTTTTTGTAGCGTTGACAAGGGGAGGCGTTGCCGCCCATTCCGCTAACCCCTGGCGACCACAAGCGCGCAGAGAGATCCCGTGTATCCGGTGTCCGCAGAGTTAAGAAGGTAGATGATCGCTCGCCCGGTAGCCCTTAGGTAGCGGACAAACTGGTAGGGGTTTTTGGGTCTAAAAAAGGTCGGAGGGGTCCGGGTTCGGACCGACATAGATGAGCCTGTCCTGAGTAAAGGCGGGGCATTAGTCCACCTCTCCCTGTGCTTAGAAGCCACCCACTGGTTGATCCGAGTGGCAGGGGACCAGTGAAAGACCCGGTAGAGCCAGCTTGGCCAGGCCATAGATCTTTGGGCCAATGAAATTAGGCATAGCTAGGTTTTAAAGCTAGTTGACAAAACGAGGGTTTTGCCATAGACAATTTCATATGTAAAGAGCTTATAGCTTCAGTTTTACATCTTAAAATCATTTTCTGTCTGTGTAGTCACTGTAGTGAATACTTTCCTGTAGCACCCAATGGCTGATTTCGTTGCGCAAGGCATGGGGGTCCTTGGACATCAAGGTGTCAATGCCAGGTCAGCACTTCAGCATGGAGGAGAAAGTAAACAGGGCCTTATAGTCTGCTGTGGCTGATTCAATAGAATGTCATACAATTATAAAATAAAATAACTCCACCCACAGCAAAGAGTACCACTCCTGTCAGGTCAACCTGCCCAACAGTGTCGGCATGACTCCGCTGATGCTGACAGTTGCTGAAGGACGAGTTGACGCAATCGACGTGCTGCACAGGATGGGCGCAGATTTGGATATTGAGGTGTGGCTTGAAAAATCGGTTTTTAACTGGCCTATATTGTTTCGCTATCGCACTGAATCAATTGGCTTTTTGGCCAAAGACATTTTTTATCTCTTTATCCGCGACCATTGATGATGGCGTTTATCGATGATATTGAAAAAAATAATAAATATTTTGATTTTCCACTCGATTTTCCTAGAAATGACCTGAGCAGGGGTTGGAAAACTTTTCACCTCCAGGGCCAGGTAGAGAACCTAGCGCATGATTGTGGGCCAGAGGAGGGGAGAGAGAAGAGTGAGATAGACAAGAGAAATAAAAGAAAGGAGTGGCAAGGGAATAAAGGAAGAGAGATGACGAGATGGGTGATGATGATAATGATGAGTGGAGAGGAGAAGAGAGAAGAGGAGAAGAGAGAAGAGGAGAGGAGAGGAGAGGAGAGGAGAGGAGAGGAGAGGATAGGAGAAGAGAGGAGAGGAGAGGAGAGAGAGAGAGGAGAGGAGAGGAGAGGAGAGGAGAGGAGAGGAGAGGAGAGGAGAGGAGAGGAGAGGAGAGGATAGGAGAAGAGAGGAGAGAAGAGGAGAAGAGAGGAGAGGAGAGGAGAGGAGAGGAGAGGAGAGGAGAGGAGAGGAGAGGAGAGGAGAGGAGAGGAGAGGAGAGGAGAGGATAGGAGAAGAGAGGAGAGGAGAGGAGAAGAGAGGAAAGGAGAGGAGAGGAGAGGAGAGGAGAGGAGAGGAGAGGAGAGGAGAGGAGAGGAGAGGATAGGAGAAGAGAGGAGAGGAGAGGAGAAGAGAGGAGAGGAGAGGAGAGGAGAGGAGAGGAGAGGAGAGGAGAGGAGAGGAGAGGAGAGGAGAGGAGAGGAGAGGAGAGGAGAGGAGAGGAGAGGAGAGGAGAGGAGAAGAGAGGAGAGGAGAGAGGAGAAGAGAGGAGAGGAGAGGAGAGGATAGGAGAGGAGAGGAGAGGAGAGGAGAGGAGAGGAGAAGAGAGGAGAGGAGAGGAGAGGAGAGGAGAGGAGGGGAGAGGAGAGGAGAGGAGAGGAGAGGAGAGGAGAGGAGAGGAGAGGAGAGGAGAGGAGAGGAGAGGAGAGGAGAGGATAGGAGAGGAGAGGAGAGGAGAGGAGAGGAGAGGAGAGGAGAGGAGAGGATAGGAGAAGAGAGGAGAGAAGAAGAGAAAGGTGAGAGAAGAAAGCTAAGTAGAGACACAAACTTTGAGGGGGCCGGATTGCTATTGTGAAGTTTTAAGAACCCTAGGTAAGACCAGATAGAGAGGATTTGCGGGCCGGAGTTAGCCGACCACAGAGCTACAGGAATGTATACGTCTTAAGCATTTCTAACAAAACGGAGCACAATGTCTTACTTCGGTTGTGTTTTCTTTGTTTAGCCAGACATATCGCTGCCCCTTGAATGTTGTCTTCTTGACCTTGAATCACGGCATTAACTTGAGTCTATACATTTCTTGTGAACTTCTGTCGCGGGTTCAGTACAGACTTTACCGCCCTTAAAAACCTATCGTCCAAACCGTGTCAGGACAAGCTGAGCTTCACCGCTCTGACCCACGCATCCGTGCGCAACAACTCGCCGGCTGTGACAAAACTGCTCAAGCTTCAAGCTAGACCGGATCCGCAGGACTTTTGCGGCAACACGCCGCTAATCTGGGCGGCCAGGTGCGGCAACGCGGATGTGATCAGGGAGCTGCGCGACAGCCTGACAGATTTGCGCCAGTGGTTGCACAAAGGCGAATACGAAATGGATGCCAGGGAATGGGCTGAATATTTTGGTCACAATGAGTGCAAGAGCATCATTGATGAGAGGTACGAGTACACTAGCTCATAGAGCTTTTCGCTTAATAAAGTTAGGATTCTATGTGAATTTTGTATCCTACATACATGTCCTGTGCCTAAAATTCATAAAACTGGCACAGCAGTGACTAGACAACCCACGATAGATCCTAAACAATGTCTAGACAACCCACGATAGATCCTAAACAATGTCTAGACAACCCACGATAGATCCTAAACAATGTCTAAACAACCCGCGATAGATCCCAAACAAAGATATCAACCCAGGATAGATCCTAAACAATGTCTAGACACAACCCACTAATCGATGCAGTGCCCAAACAATCCACTTCTTTCTAAAGGAAGTCTCAACCCAGTTTAGATAAGACTCTCTGCCAGATCACCGTCTGTTAAATTAAAAATCTATCCTATCTTATACCGATCACAACTCAAACCTTTCATGTCAGAGTCAAACAGTTGATGCAGTTGGATGCCGCAGCATCATCTGACCCTGTCCAACCCCAAATTGAAACGGCTGGTGCTGATGCTGAGTTGGCATCTGATTACATGCATCCGGCGATAGACGCACGAAGGCCTTGGTACACAATGCAATCGCACAGGTGAGATGATAGCCATCTGAGTTCTCATCATTGGTTTTATTACTTGAGCAAGCAATTCTCCTAGGTGTTATTCTCTGCGATTCTCCTCAGACGTGGCTACGCCATGATAATTAACATAATTGACTTCGAAGACGAACTAAATCTGACAAAACGACACGGCGCTGAACTCGATTTTCATGAAGAGTTAAAAAGTCTCCTTCACGCGTTTGTTAAAATAGGCTTTGAGACGAAATATTTCGAGAATAAGTAAGTTGATTCAGTGTTACAATTTCTACATACTGCTCGAATTCTCGCAATAATAGACATCTATTAACTGCTTTCTTCCTCTGGACCACGACATATTAAGGAAAAGAAATTAGCATTTAAAAGAAGAGAGAAGGTTATCTATCTATGTTTACTATTGCTCGCCTAGCATACCCGTTAATTGTGACTTCGAAATTCCCCCCACGTATAAGCTTCAGTCTATGGTCTCCATTGCCAAGACCTCAGTCGCAACACAGTATATGGTCTCCATTGCCAAGACCTCAGTCACAACACAGTCTATGGTCTCCATTGCTAAGACCTCAGTCGCAACACAGTCTATGGTCTCCATTGCCAAGACCTCAGTCACAACACAGTCTATGGTCTCCATTGCCAAGACCTCAGTCGCAACACAGTCTATGGTCTACATTGCCAAGACCTCAGTCACAACACAGTCTATGGTCTCCATTGCTAAGACCTCAGTCGCAACACAGTCTATGGTCTCCATTGCCAAGACCTCAGTCACAACACAGTCTATGGTCTCCATTGCCAAGACCTCAGTCGCAACACAGTCTATGGTCTACATTGCCAAGACCTCAGTCACAACACAGACTATGGTCTCCATTGCCAAGACCTCAGTCACAACACAGTCTATGGTCTCCATTGCCAAGACTTCAGTCACAACACAGTCTATGATCTCCATTGCCAAGACCTCAGTCACAACACAGTCTATGGTCTACATTGCCAAGACCTCAGTCACAACACAGTCTATGGTCTCCATTGCCAAGACCTCAGTCACAACACAGTCTATGGTCTCCATTGCCAAGACCTCAGTCACAACACAGTCTATGGTCTCCATTGCCAAGACCTCAGTCACAACACAGTCTATGGCCAACTTTGTTGTTTAGGCCACAGATTCTATATTACCTCGTAGATGTGTCAAGCCAAGAACATGGATGAAGGAATCATTCCATGTTATTCCTTCATCCATGCTCCAGCATTCTGGAATATACGAATATAGAATCTGTGGACTATCTGATAGGTCTTATACGAGATACGAGTAATACCTATCAAATGGAGCCCTATCGCTAACCTGGAACTTGAAATTATTTACAGATGTGCCGAATTCTTCAACAATCTGATGTCGAACACTGACTGGCCATTAAATGACTTCAATGAGCACGACGCCTTCCTGTTGTGCATATGCAGCCACGGCGGCGAAGGATTCGTGTACGCTACCGATGGAAAAGTGAAGTTGGAAGACGTTTTCAGTCAGGTACATGTATATTTGTACTAATATTAATAATTGATTACACCTGCCCCAATTGGGCCAGATACGCTCGTATTGTGCAACCGACAGCTCAGCTGCAGCTATTGTGCGCGGCGCATCTGAAGGCTGCGTACGGCTGTTCAGTCCAAGGACTGGGAGGGGGTCACCACACACCCTCAATTCTGGTACCATTTTACAGCTGTTTGAACTGACAAAATGCATGAGTTAAGTGTCTTTCTCAAGAGCACAAATTGTTTTGAGTGGATCGAGAATCGAACCCCCGACTTTTCTGTCGTGAGTCCGACGGTCTAACCCCTAGGCTACAACCCCTCAGTCAGGTATAAGTATAAAATTACTTTTGATATTATAGCTATTTGTAGTCTGTACTTTAAAGCTACGGGAGTGTTTAGCAATTAACTTTAAACTTAATAAGCTCGGAAGTTCCATATCGTCGAAAAAAATTTCTGATCAATCTGCTTAGCTTTTAAAAGCGATCCATGGCTACCCTTAAGTAGTCACCTGTCTTACAAGCAAATAAACTAAAAAAATCACAAGCTCTCATTTCTATCTCTTGAACCTCAGTGACGTAAAATTTTCGGTAAGGTCATCATCGTATTTTAAGATGGTTCCTTAATATTTGAGAAGCTTCCTAAGTTGTCTGGTGAGCGCAAATATGTAATTAATTCAAATTTGGTGAAACTTTCGTTATTCTCGGCAGCTTCTTGCGTTTCTTCGTAAATCTAAGACCAAGGACTACTAAAAGTATAGAAGGTTGCAACACTCGAAATCTATGAAAAATGTTTTGAAGGCCACTTTTCCAAACTATGTCTTTTTTCGTTGGGACCTTCGAAATTTGTTCCCTTTTTAAATAACACTATTCTTAAGGCAAACCCTTTTTTCAACAAGGTATGCCTTACTATCTAAAATTATTGTAGTTACGTGCGATTAGCCGTGTAGAATCTGTAAACAAATAAACAAAATGTTTGTTTCAAAGCGGCAGTATCCAGCAAAATATTTATCTAAAGTGGACTTCAAAACTTTTTTCCATGAAATGTGAGTGTCGCGTCCTGTATTTATGTTGCTCTCTGGTTGTCCTTGGCTAAGACAGGCCCAACCTTGTCGTAAAGTCTCGAAAATTAGGCCTATGTACAGCTGCAGTTGCTGTGCGGGTTGGAGCTTATGCGACGATACTTTTCGATAGCTTTATAGAATGGACCCTCTATTTCCAAAGCTTAAAGATCATACGTGGTCGAAAAAAATTTCTTTTGTGGAATTGTTTCAAAGCAGAATATGCGGATTATTTGTCCTTGTTACATTTGGTTCCCCAAGCCTAATTAAGCAACACAAATTTATTTTGCAGGTGCGGCGAACTAACGGACTTAAAAATAAACCGAAGCTGTTCGTGGTACAGTCGTGCCGCAACCTGGATATGGATGCAGATCAAGTTCAAGAGAGCAGGCCAGATGCAGTCCACTACAGAAATCAGCAGGACTGCTTCTACGCCTACAGCGTTGTCGAGGGCTATTTGTCGCATCGACATCCGGAGCGCGGCTGCCTGTTCGCTCAGGTGCAGGGGCGTCGCCATGAATTTTGGTGGGGGGGGCGACAAAGCAAAGAGTTTTACATGTACATGCACATGACTAAATTCCTACAAGTACGAGAGTACATTATTTTGAGAGTCGGTTTTGTCAGCACTCATTTTGACGTCGCAGGCACTCATTTTGACGTCGCAGGCACTCATTTTAGCGCCGCAGGCACTCATTTTAGCGCCGCAGGCACTCATTTTGACGTCGCAGGCACTCATTTTGACGTCGCAGGAACTCATTTTAGCGCCACAGGCACTCATTTTAGCGCCGCAGGCACTCATCTTAGCGCCGCAGGCACTCATTTTAGCGCCACAGGCACTCATTTTAGCGCCGCAGGCACTCATTTTAGCGCCGCAGGTGCTATATTTAAGCTCCCTGAAACAAAATTATTGCTTTCCACAACGGGTCACAAGGTGGGGTGGGGGAGGACAAAGCTTGGTATGTACTTCCCATAGCTTTCACTGGGTGGGACATGTCCCCCTTGTCCCCCCTCCCGGTGGCGAAGCTGTGTACAGCTGTGAAACACAAAATATTGAATCAATCAGCTCTACTGTTGAAAAATTTCTGATGATAAAAGAATGATTTTCTTAATTTGAATTTCGAGGCCCTCCGCGACGTTCTTCTCGACGAAGATATCGACCTTCGTGAGGATGAATTCACCAGCTTATTTCCGGCAGTAATTCACCGGGTAGCCATTGAGACAAACGACAAACAGATTGCCTGCACAAAGAGTACATTGAGGAAGCTGTTGTACTTTCCACCGCTGCCAAGCTGCCCCAGTTGGGTATCTTGATGAAAAAATTCCTGCATTGATTGAATTCGCGCGTATACGAGTAGCACAGATTCTGGTCTGTGAAACTTTTTAAAGTCTTGCGAATCGAATAGACAAAATGATGTCAATTTCGCTTTCAATGTAGAGGCAATACGGACTTCGTTATTAAAATCATAAATTCTTCTGTATTATAGGCGTTTAATAGATTATTTCACCATAGATTTGGCATTATTTGTTTTACTTTGCCATTGCTTATTAGCGTTTACCAGGCGTTTGATTTTCTTAGCTAACCGCAAATATGAATCCGAAAGCATGGTCTTGATTGTATAAATTTAACATAATATTTACGTATATACGTATTGCCTACGGCCCACTACACGAAAATAAAATTATACGAAAATTAATATGGTGAAATAATCGTGGCATGCGGCACATGTATGAACTATTGGATATTGTTAATTATTTTATGTTAGTTAATTTTTATTTATTTTCAAATTTAAAAAATTGTCAGATAGAATCCACTTATTTATTTTGTTAAAGCATAATGCACTCGATCGTACATCTCAGTTATAGTGAACCAAATTAAGTTAAGTTTAGTGGACCAGAACTAACTTACATACAAGTTACTATACAAGTATAATTTAAAGCAAATAATGAGATGGGTGTGGATTCTCTATAGCTTATTGTCTATTGTCTATTGTCTACTTTGTATATAGCTATATGGATTAAAGTACTCAGACGTGTGTGTTTTAGATTAAAGCATGTACTTTAAATTAGTTTGATCAGATTATTTTCCGATGATTGTATAAAGATTGTATAGATTGTAGCAGGATTGTATAGATAGGAATAAGGGGAACTTCGTCGCAATGTACATTCTTCAAACGTAGATTACCTGCTGGGCTGGCTTGCTATTGCTAGCTCAATATTATTCGGGGTAGGGGTTGGTTTTTTGTAGGGTCGAGGGGCCCGCGTATGCTGAATGTACAAGAATTGATTTGTTGAATTGGGGTGGTGGGTGGCGTGGGGCGGCGGGCGTGGGGGGTGGGTTGAAAAGACCGCGACAAACCCTTTTTATACTCTCAGAACAATTTAATTGTTTTTAGCTCTAGCAGAAAATCGAAGGAAGCCAGCCGCTCAGCTCAGTGTAGTAGTTAAATTCTCACCCTTTTCGTCGTGACGTGAGCGCGGCGCGGCGCGTACATGCAGTATTCTTACGCACGCTATAAACTTGTGTTTGTAGCAAGAACATACATGCGCAACGTCCAAAATTCGGTCGGCCGTGCGACTTAGTTTTAACAAAAATGCGACGTAGTTTTTTGCCAAAAATGCGACTTACATGTAAAAAAACCCTAAAGCAAAATAAACGCAACTTTGGGTAAACAGCGGGAGTAACTATAACTGTCTTTTTAGGCAAAAATGCCTCGTCAGCTACTTAGTACTACTACTTGGGTATTTTTTGGGTGGGCATTTTTGCGACTTCCTTGGTTGGCTGCCAAATCAGTCGGCCGGATTGGCCGCCTCGGCCGACTGTTGCGCATGTATGAGCAAGAAGTTAGAGTAAGCAAGAATTCGCTACAAAAAGCGAGCTGACCCTGACGTACTAAGATTTTCAAGGAAAGTTACCTGCAGCTGCAGGCAGGCAGATCAGAGCAGGAGACACATCCGCAACAGCTGCCGAATCCGCGTTGGCATCACAGTCTTCGACTTTAACAGCTGTCGACGCCAATAAGCAAACCGACAAACCTTCTAAGCGACGGGACAAAATGGAAAACGAAGCTGAGAATGTTGAACTGCAGCTAATAAACCAACGACTTGGCTGTAAAGCTGATTTAAAGTTAAAACTACTTGTTGTCGGCTCAAGTCTTGTTGGCAAGATTAGCGTAGTCAGTAGGTTCGATAATCCAAAATCGAATATTGACCATCTAAAACGCACGCTGCCCGGCTCCTTTCATCACTTCATTATGCCAGTTGGTGACGGTCGAAATGCTCAAATCAGAATCTGGGACATGTGCGGGATGGTAAGGATCGTTTCACCTATCCAAGTACATCACATGTAGTTTGATGTATATCCGTGATTCTTAGTTTTGAAATTTCGCCTAGTCTTGTCTCTTGTCTAGTAGTCTCATCTAGATCTAGTCTAGTCTCACTCTCGTCTAGTGTAGTCTTATCTAGTTAAGTCTCACCTGCGTATCGGCGTATTGTCTATTAGTCTCATCTAATCAAGTTTTACTCTCGTCTAGTCTCATCTATAATCTAGCTTAACTCTCGTCTAGTCTAGTCTAGTCTCATCTAGTCTAATCTCATCTAGTCAAGTCTCACTCGTGTCTAGTCTAGTCTCATCTAGTCAAGTCTCACTCTCGTCTACTAGTTTAATCTCATCTAATCAAGTCTCACTCTCGTCTAGTCTAGTCTCATCTAGCTAGTCTAGTCTCTATCGCCTCGTCGCATTTAGTCGAGTCTCATCTGTTCTTGTCTAATCTCATCTAATCTAGTCTAGTCTAGTCTAGTCCAGTCTGGTCTAGTCTAGAAGAGTCTAGTCTATAGTCTCATCTCATATCCTCTCAGTCTTTTCTTTGATCTTTTCGGCATCTATTTTCTTGAGCAATTTAATCTCCGTCATCCGTCATATATAATGTATATAGTCTCTGTTCTCACTGCCCTCTTGTATGGACGCATTTTTTTCATTTTCTCACTTCTACATTCTCAAAGCGTGCACAAAAAGGAAAATGAATCGGCCAATATTCCACAACTCGTATCCAACACCACCAACCTGCACCCATCGCGCATTCCAGGAAAAGCTGCACGAATATAACGCAGAATTTTACGCTGGCGTCAACGCTGTGATGCTGGTATTTGCGTTAGACAACTACGATTCGTTCAATCAGCTTCCCGATTGGTTGGATAGAATTGGGCGCCTATCCAAATGTAGCCAGTGCCAAAAACTGCAAAAGCAGACAATTGCAGACCAAGAGCCGCAGCTGCACCAACAGCAACAGGAATTGAGTAAGAAGCCGAAAAAAATAAGTCCCTGTCGGCACCTTGACCTCGCCTTAGTTGGCAATAAATCCGATTTAGGCAACAATCGCCTAATTTCATCTATGGAAGCTAACGAGTTTGCACTTCATTACGGCATGACTTACGTGGAGACGTCGGCTCTTTCGATGGACAACGTGCAAAAAGCTTTCTACGATTTGGTTCTATCAGCTGTTAGAAGACAACAGCAAGTTGCAGATCAAGACGGATTAGAAGCTGGAGGTCGTAAGCATCAGCGATTGGCTGGTTGGAAGGCGCTTTGCTGCAGCTGCACTACTGGTCGTTCTGGGGCTTAACTAGCGCGCTGTTCATTATATTATTTTTTCAATTTACTGCATCAAATATAATATGACGATGAATTCATTTGCTGCTGCAACGCTTATTGCAATCTAAATATACGAAATAATATACTATTTCCAAATCTAGCCATTGCGTAAGTTTGTTAAATAAATAAAATTGCTATAGTTAATCCACCGTTGCTACGAGCCAAACCTTACATATACGCACATTATACATTTAGATGTCCACGTATGTAGTGTTATTACTTCAGCTACAGAACTTTTCTCCTTGTTGAAGTTTGATTTGCCGTGTTTTTGTTTATAAATAGCAGGTGGCTAGCTTAGTTAATAATCGGTGTTACCATGTTAAAACAAAATAAAATATTTATTTGCCAGATTTGTTATTTAATAGGTTAGAATTAAATAAAATGCTTATAATGAAACACATTGCTTAAAAAAGAGCAATTTACATTAGTTGTACTTAATAGTTAGGATTTTATGACGGCATTTTAATTTCCTTGCGGAAGAAGAAATTGGGCGTTTCTTATTAACAATATTCTATTGATGATGTTTTTGTTTATAAATTCTGCTATCCAGTTACTATAATTGTATTTTAATAAGTATCAGACTCAACAAAAAGACTTGATGTCAATTTTTCTGTGTGTATCTGACTGTATAAAATAAAATATGTTATTTATTATACTCTAGTCTAGGCTATTTATTATAGTGTTATTCTAAAAAAATTCTTGTTAGCTTTTGAATATAACCTTGCATCACTACTACATGGAATGCCATTTTTGTAAAAACACTACTATCCTGACCAATTCCTAACAATTGCTTTGCCTTTGTTGTTGTATGTAGTATCTAAAAATTATCAGTAGGCCCAATACTAAGTAATACTAAGTAAAAATTTAATAGTTCCCTATTTTTTATTTTACTTTATGTTATTTTATTTATTTTATTTTATTTTATTTCCCTATTATATTTTAAATAAAAAAATGAAGCCTACATTTTAGATGCTATCCTATTACCCAGTGTTCCCACATCCGTTGGATCAACGTTGGTGCCCACCGTTGTCACCGTTGAGGATGTCCCGAGACAAATCCGTTGTACCAACGTTGAACTTCAACGAAAATCCCCTTCATTTTCAACGGTTTTACAACGGTCTTAAAATCTGCATGTAGTTTTTACAAAAAAATATTGCTTTCTTTGGTGTCTCCTCAAAGGTAGGCTCTGATTTTTAGTTCTTCGTACATTTTATTGATGATTGTATGATGATATTATAGCATAGTCGATGATTTAGTTTTGTCTCCAGCAGACTCTGATTTCGATCCCAACCTTACAATACAAAAAATGACAAAAGCGGACAGACAATTTTGGATATACGAGCGATTTATTTTCTCACAAAAATCCAAGAAAAGTGTTTTTTAGTATTATTTAGCTGCTTATATTTCAGCCATTCCGCCATTGGCAACACAATTTTGGCAATTTAAGCATGAAAAAGTAATTTTAATAAGAATATCTTACACACAATAATATAAAGTTATGAGAGCCTACAGATTACATTTGATTGTAGAGCTATAGAGCTACATTTGCAGAAAATCAATTGATCTACTACTAGTATATACATAGTTTATTAACATTGCAAAAAAGTACATTAAGGCTACATCCATGCAGTTAACTAATTGGAATTAGACTCACTTGGAGTCACTGGAGATAAAATAAGCAACATGATGGTTTTTCTTTTTTGGCAGTTTGCTGGTTGCCATGGTTGCTGCGCCTGTTCGGCTGCGACTGTCTTTTCCCAGCTTCAAAGTGGCAATCACTCCTAGTTCGACTTCCCTGTAGTAGTAGTAGTCACTGGACCGCTTATGAACAGGATAAAGAACTTGAATCGAACCTGCAGGCAGTATGATTGATATGTATTCTCAGTTCATATAAAACCAAACACATGCTAATTGATGAAGCATGAAATTTAATGTAGAATAAAAAGTGGTCACTATTCTTTACAATAGTGATAAGGCCTAATCTATACCTAGCTAACTTATGCTTTCAGTAAAACACAATACAATCAAATAAAAAACTTACAGCGTATGATAGGCAGAAATACGGCACCAAAGGCAAGTGCTTTGTCTTTTAATTCTGAGCCCGACAAAGTGCTGAGGCCTTTGCCATTATAGTTAACTTTAGTGAGCATTTCAGCCGAGAGCACTTTTCTGACCATGCGACGAATGGTGCTGCTAAAATTGTCACTTTTGCATGTCAGAAGCCTGTTGAGTGTTGTCCTGAAATTTATTAATAGTAAAATTGTTAATGCATGAACAGAATGAGGTACTGACAACCCTTTTGCTTTAAAAGGGCAAGAAGGTAGGTCATAGCTGAGTGGGAAATAATAAAATGAATAAAAATAGTAACAATTCCATCTCTAAGCTTAGGCCTAATTCAGTCTTTGAGGAGTCATATTCAGCTTCAGAATCAATACTAGCAGCAGTTGCATTAGTGCCAATGCCTGGGATTGCATTTAGGTTTTATTCTTGCTCAACTTCAAGCTTGTCACTATCAGTATCATTAAGACAATCCTCAAAAGAAGGACCATTTAGTTCAATATAATCCAACTCAATATCAGAGCTCAGTTCACTTTTCATTGATGATGGCATTAATGGATAAGAAAACTAACTCTCATGCTCTGCAACTTCACCAGTTGACATAGGCATAGGCTCATCAAAGTCAAAGTCACACAAGTTTTTTTGCAACCACCCAATTAAAATTTCTTTTGGACATCTTGAATCTAGAACTAAAATATAGATTATAGATATCTTTTAGAGAATTAGTAGAAGCTGCAAGGAAAAAAGAAAGGAAAATGCAATTGTATTTTTAAAAATTAAACTTGAGATTTTCAAGAGATAGGCCCTAAAACATACAGTCATCAAAATGAGCTATATCAATCACTAGTCTAGCTAGTAGTAGTAATAATAGGCTATATTAGGCCTTAATAATATGAAAATTTTGAGCTTTAAAATGAAAAACAATAAGGCTACTAATTTAAGTAATTTTACCCATGTAGGGCATATATAGTCGTCACTGCAGAGTAGGCCCTAAAGCTAAAGTCTAAGAGTAAGCCTGAGTAAGTCTGAGCCTGAGGCCAAAGACCTAATAATAAGGCCAAAATAAAATAACATAGGCCTAAACAAAACAAAATGGCCAAAGCCAAACAAAACATCCGCAGATTACGATTGTATATGTGAATAAAAATTAGCTGAATAAGAATCATTACAACTAATTTTCAGCTAAGATTAACTTTTTTCAATGAGTGCGCAACTTGCTGAGTAAAGAAAAAATAGCAATAATGATTTTAAACTTTTAATTTTGAAATGCTCTAGGCACAATAAAACTGACTATAACAAAACATCAATAAAATTTCTGAAAACTTTCAACTTTGCTGTATTTTATGAGGATTGGTGACAAAATGTGTATTTATAGTTATTTTCTACATAATAAAAATAATTGAGTAACACTTATGATAGTTACATATACTTTTTACCTGTTCTACCTATTCAAGCTGTTTTAACTTGTTGCATTACAATAAAAACTACCGCATGATTTTATTAACTTTTTTAAATAATGGAGAAAATATCATTAAGCCAGCTGGCAGACTATATTCTAACCAATTAGTAAGCCAAGTTTGTGTTTAATCTTCTTTTTGTTACTTTTAGTAGTAACAAGTGAACATAACTAGGATTTTAATGCTATCATTGGATGACCGTTGTTATTCTGCGCCAATTCAATGGATAGTTTCTCAACGCGATTCCTACGGTGGTTCAACGGTATTTATTTTCTCTTTAACAGGTCTATAACCCCCGGCAAAACATAAAAATATGTTGATATCCTATTAAGAAATAGTCCTAGGGTTAAATTGAATTTTTTTTTCTTCAACGACAAATCAACGGCCCAACGTTATTTCACCGTTGATCCAACGGATGCGGGAACACTGGGTAATGGAAAATTTCTTACTTAATTAGTTTATTACATTATTGGCATTAGCATTGGAATTAGCTTAGAGCCTTAAACCCTATGACCACCTATCTTAGTCTGTAGACTATATGGTATATATTTATTAAAAAAAAATTTAAAACATTTTTCATGAACTATTTACTAGGGGCCTAAGTACTTACTTAGGCCTAATAATATTATGGCCAAAGACCTAGTTTTTTAATCTTATTGTTATTAACATTGTCCCATAGTCAGCCATAGTCCAGAAAGTGGCCTTTATGCTGGAATTTTCCCCTGGCATATTTTTCGTCTCGCTGACAATCTTGGCATACACTTGGCATATAGAATTTTCAGGTTCAACATGGAAAATTCATTGGTGTAAAATTGAAAAAATGTGAATTTTCATTCTGGCATATGCCTGCCATGATCTGGACTATGGATAGTCAGGAGAGCAGAAGATTTTTACCAAACTTTATTGTATAAATTAAGCTTAAGTGATTTTAATTAGGCATATGATAACTTTTACTATAGGCCTAATTGTTAATTGTATTCAGTTGTTGAGAAGTTCTTGCAGTTTCTAGAAAATTTGATCCTAGAACTTTATAGAACATTCTAGAAGCTTACTGTGTAGGTATATATTAAGAATGGGTATATACAATCTTGATAGACTACTTTTCATGATTGTTGCTATCAAAGCCAGATCAATTACATGGATCTCTTTCAACCCTATATTTGTGGTCTGTTACTTTATGACTTTAAATTTAGTATGAAAAAAGCCAATTTGAGCTGCCACATTAACAGTTCATTTGGTGCTAGTATTATCTAAATGCATTGCGCAATATTGGTTTGCTCACTTTTGCCAGGGAGATTTCAGCCTCAAAGATTTGCCCTGGTCAGGGCGTCCTTCTGAGTTGGATGATGACTACTTGTGCACACTCATTGAGGCTGACCCCCAACAAACCATGTGTGAGTTGGGGCAAGTCCTTGGGGTTGACCATTAAACAATTGCCACTCACTTGCATCAACTAGGCAAAGTGCACAAGTTGACTCAATGGGACCCCATGAATTGTCCAACTGGGACTGCAAATGCAGGGTAGAGATGGCTACTACTCTTCTTTCCTATTGGCACACGCACAATTGGCTAATGTCAATTGTTATTAGCGATGAAAAATGGTGCTTATACGTGACCATCAAGTGTCAATGGTTATGGGTGAATGTTGATATGACCCCTGAGCCACAGCCTAAAGCCGGACTCCACCCCTGCAAGGTCATACTGTGCATTTGGTAGGACTGCAAAGGTGTGATCTTCTACAAGCTACTGCCACCCAACATATTGATTATGGCCAACCTGTATTGCCAACAGCTGGACAGATTGGCCACTGCCATTGCATAGAAGCAACCAAATCATGGCCCAGTCCGATTCTTGCACAATAACGCCCACCCCCACACTGCCAAGATGACTTGCCAAAAGTTACTGGACCTTGGCTGGGAACTGGTGCCTCATCTTCCATATTCCCCTAACCTGGCACCTAGCAACTACCATCTTTTCTTGGCCCTGACCAACGCCTTGATGAGCAAAACTTTTGCTGATGAGGAAGCCCTATAAAACTGGCTCAATGAGTTTTTTGCCTCAAAATCTAAGAAATTCTACGCTGATGGCATTATGTCTCTGCCTAAAAAATGGCAGAAGGTGATTGATTCAGATGGCAATTACTTCATTTTTTAAAGTCTCCATATATAGTATTTATGGAATATTTATGGAAATTTATGGATACCATATGGGCCATTCCATATAATTATGGTCGTAAAATGACAGACTATTTTTACTTATAAAATGAAATCTAATAATAGAATATACTAAACCAATATTTTGAATGAAAGATTATTTTGTCAAGAATATGTTTATAAAGTTTCATATAGATATCATCATTAGTATAGATGTTATTAAACCTTGAATGGCACTTATGGTCGTAACAACAGGATTTTTGACATATAGAAACTAAAAAATAAAAGTCTTATAAAATTTTTCATTTTTGATATTTTGCAATAAATTTTTTTTAATTTGACTAAGAACATCTTTAGAAGTCATACTCTTTTATTAGAATATATAAACTCAAAAAGGCAACAAAGATACAAAAGAAAAAGCAGCCTTATGGTCGTAACATTATAGTCGTAACATATTTTTTTCTGTCAATTCAGTAACTTTGAAGTACTAATATATTAAAAATATAATAGATTATATGGTTGTTAATGTTTTTATCCGATGATGCAACTACTATAATTTTATATATAGTTTGTTTTAACCTTCTAAAGCTTTCTATTTGTTTTTAAAAGGTACATAAACTTAATGATGTCTTTTGCTTAGAAAATGTCCAATTTTTTACAAAAATAACTTTTTGCCAATTGATAACATACTAATCCAACATTTTATCATTTATTTTTTCTTAGATTGTATACATTACATACAAAAAAGATTTGGTAAAAAAAATTGGCTGATAAGGCAATGACAAGCAAAAATATTGACTTTTTTCTATTTTCCAAATATGTCCATCTTATATGGAATGGGCCATATATATATAATAGTATTTTGTGGAAATGAAACTGTCTCTTAGACTTTTAAAAGTGCACAATGGTCATCATATCCCATGTTTTCTATGTGAAACCCCCATCCAATCTGGTTTTAGATTGTGGATTTATATGCTGATTACTGCATAAAATTGCTACAGCAATAAGTTTTTATTATTGATTCCTGTCCAACTGCTAATTGACCCCCAGTCATGCAGTCGGCCTCGCAACACGAGACTGAGCGAATAGAGCTCATTAATCGAATACGCGAATGGAACGAGAATCGTCTAGATTTATTCGAAATCTCCTTCCCTAATCAGAACTTGGAGTTTTTCGGCGCTATGCGCTTCTATTTTCAAGGCGACGATCAAAAATACCAGACTAAATGCCTTCGAGTGTCCAGCACGGCAACCACTCGCGATTTGATTGGTCCTCTGGTTGAAAAATTTCATCCAGATCTGAAAATGCTCGGCTGCGATATCTATGGCCTCTACGAGGTTCACTCCAATGGAGAGGAGCGCCGGTTGTCTGAACAGGATCGCCCACTGCTAGTGCAGCTGAATTGGGGCAAAGATGATCGAGATGGCAAATTCATATTGAAAAATGAGACTAAAGTTAATCGGCAGAGAGAGGTGAGACTCTCCGAGTTCTGTTGAATTTGTTATTGCTGCTGCTAACCGGTTGAACTGCTTGTTCCTGACACCCAGCTTGAGACTTCTCCTGACACTCAGCTTAGAACTTCTGACACTCAGCTTGTGACTCTGACACCCATCTTGAGACTTCTGACACCCAGCTTGAGACTTCTCCTGACACCCAGCTTGGGACTCCTGACACCCAGCTTGAGACTTCTCCTGACACTCAGCTTAGAACTTCTGACACTCAGCTTGTGACTCTGACACCCATCTTGAGACTTCTGACACCCATCTTGAGACTTCTGACACCCAGCTTGAGACTTCTCCTGACACCCAGCTTGAGACTTCTGACACCGCAGCTTGGGACTCCTGACACCCAGCTTGGGACTTCTCCTGACACCCATCTTAAGAATTTTGACACCCAGCTTGGGACTCCTGACACCCAGCTTGAGACTTCTCCTGACACCCAGCTTGAGACTTCTTCTGACACCCAGCTTGGGACTCCTGACACCCAGCTTGAGACTTCTCCTGACACTCAGCTTAAGACTTCTTCTGACACCCAGCTTGGGACTCCTGACACCCAGCTTGAGACTTCTCCTGATACCCAGCTTGAGACTTCTCCTGAAACCCAGCTTGAGACTTCCTCTGACACCCAGCTTGAGACTTCTCCTGACACTCAGCTTAAGACTTCTCCTGACACTCAGCTTAAGACTTCTTCTGACACCCAGCTTGGGACTTCTCCTGATACCCAGCTTGAGACTTCTCCTGACACCCAGCTTGAGACTTCTTCTGACACCCAGCTTGGGACTCCTGACACCCAGCTTGAGACTTCTCCTGATACCCAGCTTGAGACTTCTCCTGACACCCAGCTTGAGACTTCTTCTGACACCCAGCTTGGGACTCCTGACACCCAGCTTGAGACTTCTCCTGATACCCAGCTTGAGACTTCTCCTGACACCCAGCTTGAGACTTCTTCTGACACCCAGCTTGGGACTCCTGACACCCAGCTTGAGACTTCTCCTGATACCCAGCTTGAGACTTCTCCTGACACCCAGCTTGAGACTTCTTCTGACACCCAGCTTGAGACTTCTCCTGACACTCAGCTTAGAACTTCTGACACTCAGCTTGTGACTCTGACACCCAGCTTGGGACTTCTGACATCCAGCTTGGGACTTCTGACACCCAGCTTGAGATTTCTCCTGACACAGCTTGAGACTTCTCCTGACACCCAACTTGACGTTTCACCTGACTCTCAACTTTGAACTTTGAACAATTTCAGTGGGTTTAAGCTGCGCCATTTGACTTTACAGGTCATTCTTGGGACAAATAAGACTTTAGGGTCATGATTTTGTGCCAGGTGAAGTTTAATGTTAGGTTTTTTAAAGAGACGTGACTCTCACAACGTGCCATATAGTTTTATATAAAACAACGCGTTGCATAAACATTGCACAGCATTGCATAAGCCTGTCAAAATTAGTTTAACTCAATATATAACTCGGGTTGATTCCCCCCAAACAGATGAACAACAACGCCAGTTCAGTCGGCGGCGTTGGCACTGCAGGCGAAAGTTTCAAACGCGACAAGAAGCGCCTGTCTAAACGCGAGAAAAAGAAGAAAGAGCAAATGGAAGCTGAGCAGAAAAAGGCAACAGCCGTGCCTGATTCCACTTTTACTAGGACAATTTCTAATCCGGAACTGGTGATGGCGCGTCGGAGGAAGCAAAAGCTTGAGAAGATTGAGCAGGTGAGGGAAGCACTTCGTATTTTTTATTGTGCCCTGATGAGTCTCAAAATCTCAGGCTTACAATCTTACTGTAAGCTTGATTGAGGCTATGAGATTTTGATTCTGTAAGCCTGATTTTGAGGTTATGAGATTTTGATGCTGTAAGCCTGATTTTGAGGTTATGAGATTTTGATGCTGTAAGCCATAATGAGGCTATGAGATTTTGATACTGTAAGCCATAATGAGGCTATGAGATTTTGATGCTGTAAGCCTGATTTTGAGGTTATGAGATTTTGATGCTGTAAGCCTGATTTTGAGGTTATGAGATTTTGATGTTGTAAGCCTGATTTTGAGGTTATGAGATTTTGATGCTGTAAGCCTGATTTTGAGGTTATGAGATTTTTATACTGTAAGCCTGATTTTGAGGTTATGAGATTTTTATACTGTAAGCCGTAATGAGGCTATGATATTTTAATAGTGTAAGCCATAATGAGGCTATGAGATCTTGATACTGTAAGCCTGATTGAGGCTATGAGATTTTGATTCTGTAAGCCTGTGTCAGGCTACGCGTATGAGATTTTGATACTGTAAGCCTGATTGAGGCTATGAGATTTTGATACTGTAAGCCTAATTTTGAGGTTATGAGATTTTGATACTGTAAGCCTGATTTTGAGGTTATGAGATTTTGATACTGTAAGCCATAATGAGGCTATGGGATTTTGATGCTGTAAGCCTGTGTGAAGCTATGAGATTTTAATACTGTAAGCCTGACTTTGAGGTTATGAGATTTTGAAACTGTAAGCCTGTGTGAGGCTATGAGATTTTGATACTGTAAGCCTGATTGAGGCTATGAGATTTTGATTCTGTAAGCCTCTGTGAGGCTATGAGATTTTGATACTGTAAGCCTGATTGAGGCTATGAGATTTTGATTCTGTAAGCCTGTGTCAGGCTATGAGATTTTGATACTGAAAGCCTAATTTTGAGGTTATGAGATTTTGATACTGTAAGCCTGATTTTGAGGTTATAAGATTTTGATAGTGTAAGCCATAATGAGGCTATGAGATTTTGATACTCTAAGCCTGATTGAGGCTATGAGATTTTGATTCTGTAAGCCTCTGTGAGGCTATGAGATTTTGATACTGTAAGCCTGATTGAGGCTATGAGATTTTGATACTGAAGCCTGATTTTTAGGTTATAAGATTTTGATACTGTAAGCCATAATGAGGCTATGAGATTTTGATACTGTAAGCCTGATTTTGAGGTTATGAGATTTTGATACTGTAAGCCTGATTGAGGTTATGAGATTTTGATACTGTAAGCCATAATGAGGTTATGAGATTTTGATACTGTAAGCCTGATTAAGGGATGCCCTAAACTGTGAGAGTTTCGCACCCCAAGCCGCAATCTTCGAGCCCCAAATTATCAGACATCGATGCCATTTATCCCATTGGTAATCTTCTCGCCCGCCACAGGCCAGCGCCGCCGGTTCAAAAAGTGCCACCCTGAAAGTGTACGGCGACGCACTGAAGCCGGACATACCCTACAAAGCGCTGCTCCTTACCACTGATGACACGTGCGCCGATATCGTGTCCGAGATGTTAGAAAAGTACAACATGCTACCTGCCGCTAATCCGGCGGATTATTGCCTGATTAAGATTTGGCTGCCGCCAAGAGAAGATCGGCAGTCTTATAGGCCAGACCAGCTCGAGGAGCCGCTGCCACCAGACGAGCGACCCTTGGATATCATGTTTAATAGGCCGCCAGCTAAAGGAACTTTTATGTTTCAGGTTAGTGCGCTGGATGGGATATGCATGACAAATTTATTTTATCATTAACTTTAAAAATTGCCCTCTACCTACTTTCCAAGAATCGCTTTGTATGTAATTTGTAAGAATTGCCCTTTTTTAGAATCGCCCTTTCCAAGAATCTCTCTTTTCGAGAATTGTCCTCTGTATTTACTTTCCAAGAATCGACCTTTCCAAGAATCGACCTTTCCAAAAATCGATCTTTCCAAAAAAAGAAATTTCTAGGAATCGCTCTTTCCAAGAATCGCTGTTTTCAAGAATCACCCTCTGTATCTAATTTCCAAGAATCAACCTTTCTAAGAATCGCTCTTTCCAAGAATCGCCCTTTTAAAAATCGTCCTGTCCAAGAATCGCCCTTTTCAGCAAGCGTCCTTCTGTATCTATTTTCCAAGAATCGCCTCCATTCTACTTTCCAGCAATTAATTCCAACATTTTCCAGGTCCGCCCATTGCCGGCCGGCATGCGCCAGCAATACCAACAGCATCTGAAGCAATTTCAACAGCATCGCGAGCAACAGAAGCAGAGTCTGCAACAACCTCAGCAGCCTCAGCAGCAGCAGGCGCCATTGAACGGTCGCACATTGTCGGCATCTGTGTCGCATTCGTCTCTGGTACAGCCTCAGCAGCCTCAGCAGCCTCAACAGCAGCATCGACCGCAACCGCCGCCTCAGCAGCAGCAGCAGCAGCAGAACCTCGACCTACCCTACCTGGTCGAATTGAACGCCGATGGTAGCGACTGCCCATCCGGCCGTCTGGTCCGTCTGCCTATCGATAAGCCGCCCCCGATTCACCTGGGCAGCGGCGGGCCCAGCGTAGCGGCCACGATCGGCTCCAATGCTACTTTTGTCCAGCTGGCTCATCCTGAAGTGCAGCCGGTACACTGCCTCATCAGCCAGCGGCCCGGCCAGCCTCCTAGTCTGGGCTTATCGCCTTCCGGTCCATCTAGCGCCGTGTGGATTAATAATCAACGCGTCAGTCCCGGCAGCTCGGCCGCCCTGCGTAGCGGAGTTAGCGTTAGATTTGGTCGCGATCTGCTGCTAAGATTCATCGACCCGCTGGCCGAGAGGAGGTATATGCAGCAGCAGCAACAGCAGCAGCCAACACCGCATGTTGCTGCCGCAGGTGTGGTAAAATTTAAAATTGGTTTGGGATCAGGGGATTTAGACTTGGGATCAGGGGATTTAGACTTGGTATCTAGGGATTTAGATTTTGGATCTTGGGATTTAGACCTGGGATCTTGGGATTTAGATTTTGGATCTTGGGATTTAGACCTGGGATCTTGGGATTTAGATTTGGTTATCTGGGGATTTAGTTTCGGGATCTGGGGATTTAGATTTGGGATCTTGGAATTTAGATTTGGTTATCTGGGGATTTAGTTTCGGGATCTGGGGATTTAGATTTGAAATCTGGGGATTTAGTTTCGGGATCTGGGGATTTAGATTTGAAATCTGGGGATTTAGATTTGGGATGTTGGGATATAGATTTGGGATTTTAGTTTTGGAATTTCGGATTTGGGATTTCAGATTCGGGATTTCAGATTCGGGATTTCAGTTTCCGAATATCAATCTGGGGATTAAACAATCGACCAAAACTTCAGCCGCTCCAACTGGCCCTCTCGACGACCTGCCGTGCGGCCTCATCGTCCAGCCTCAGCACGACTCTCGCCTCATTGAAGAGGCCGTTTTCCGCTGCTCTCCCCAGCTAGTCCGTTTCCGCCTGGCTCCCGCCTACGCGCTCTACCTGACCGAACGGGCCGTGTTTAGAGCAGTGAACGAATCGGCCGAACTGAATCCCGGCCGCCTTGACAACTGCCTGCTCCGCGTGGCCGACAGTCTGTCAGCAGCGGTGGCCGACAGTCAGACGGAGCCGCAGTCGTTGGTGTTCTGGTTGGCCAATGCTAGCGAGCATTTGCACTTTGTCAAGCGAGACATGAACTTGTCCGATCTGTCTCCGGGTACCGTTGAGCACGTCTGCGATATCATTGCAGCAGCTGTGCAGTCAGCTTTCAACATGCTGCTGGCTGACCTTCAGGACCGCCTGCAGGCCGACACGCCCGCGCTGCTGGCACCGGAGTCTCAGGAGGATATGGCGCCATACGGCGGACCCGAGGATGAACCTGTCGAACTGCAGGTAAATATGGCTATCAAGATCCCAAATTTGAGTACTCCTCAAAGATCCCAATTTCGAGTCCTTAATCCCAAAGATCCCTATCTAAGAAATCCCAATTTCGAGTCCTTAATCCCAAAGATCCCTATCTAAGAAATCCCAATTTCGAGTCCTTAATCCCAAAGATCCCTATTTAAGCAATCCCAATTTCGAGTCTTTTATCCCAAAGATCCCTATCTAAGAAATCCCAGGTCGAGTCTTTGATCCCAAAGATCCCTATCTAAGAAATCCCAGTTCGAGTCTTTGATCCCGAAGATCCCTATTCAAGAAATACCAGTTCGAGTCTTTGATCCCAAATATCCCTATTCAAGAAATACCAGTTCGAGTCTTTGATCCCAAATATCCCTATTCAAGAAATCCCAGTTTCGAGTCTTTTATCCCAAAGATCCCTATCTAAGAAATCCCAAGTTCGAGTCCTTGATCCCAAATATCCCTATTCAAGAAATCCCAGTTTCGAGTCTTTTATCCCAAAGATCCCTATCTAAGAAATCCCAAGTTCGAGTCCTTGATCCCAAATATCCCTATCTAAGAAATCCCAAATTCGAGTCCTTGATCCCAAATATCCCAATTCAAGAAATCCCAGTTTCGAGTCTTTTATCCCAAATATCCCTATCTAAGAAATCCCAAGTTCGAGTTCTTGATCCCAAATATCTCTATTCAAGAAATCCCAGTTTCGAGTCTTTTATCCCAAAGATCCCTATCTAAAAAATCCCAAGTTAGAGTTTTTGATCCCAAATATCACAACCCAAAAATCCTTTCGCCATTCCAGTCGACTCCGCCGAACAATCCGACCGCTTCGCTGCTGCAACTGCTTCGCTGCCTGTCAGGCGCTATGGTTGTTCTTCGTCGTTGCCGAGTTAACGCCGCCTTGACAATTCAGCTGTTCTCTCAGCTGTTTCACTACGTTAACGCCTGCGTTTTCAATCAGCTGGTGTCGCCTCAGGCAGCCGGGGAAGCCGCTTCCGGTTACCTGACGGCCAGTTGGGGCGACTTGCTGTTGCGCAGGTTGGAGCGAGTGAAAGCGTGGGCGGAGAGGCAGGGCTTGGAGCTGGCCGCCGAGTGCCATTTGGCCAGGTGAGACTTCTGTTTAATTGGGTTGAAGATTGTCTTAAAAATTGCTTTTGAAGCATTCCTGAGAATCATTTCTAAGAATCATTCCTGAAGCATTCCTGAGAATCATTCCTGAATCATTTCTAAGAATCATTCCCGCAGCATTCCTGAGAATCATTTCTAAGAATCATTCCTAAAGCATTCCTGAGAATCATTTCTAAGAATCATTCCTGAAGTATTCCTGAAGCATTCCTGAGAATCATTTCTTAAGAATCGTTCCTGAAGCATTACTGAGAACCATTCCTGAAGTATTCCTGAGAATCATTTCTTAAGAATCGTTCCTGAAGCATTACTGAGAATTATTCCTGAAGTATTCCTGAAGCATTCCTGAGAATCATTTCTAAGAATCGTTCCTGAAGAATTACTGAGAATCATTCCTGGAGTATTCCTGAAGCATTCCTGAGGCTTTCCTGAAGCATTCCTGAGAATCATTTCTAAGAATCGTTCCTAAAGCATTCCTGAGAATCATTCCTGAGGCTTTCCTGAAGCATTCCTGAGAATCATTTCTAAGAATCGTACCTAAAGCATTGCTGAGAATCATTCCTGAAGTATTCCTGAAGCATTCCTGAGAATCATTTCTTAAGAATCATTCCTGAAGCATTACTCAGAATCATTCATGAAGTATTCCTGAAGCATTCCTGAGAATCATTTCTAAGAATCGTACCTAAAGCATTGCTGAGAATCATTCCTGAAGTATTCCTGAAGCATTCCTGAGAATCATTTCTTAAGAATCGTTCCTGAAGCATTACTCAGAATCATTCATGAAGTATTCCTGAAGCATTCCTGAGAATCATTTCTAAGAATCGTTCCTAAAGCATTACTGAGAATCATTCCTGAAGTATTCCTGAAGCATTCCTGAAACATTTTTAAGAATCTTTCCTGAAGCATTCCTAAGAATCATCCCTGAAGCATTCCTGAGAATCATTCCTGAAGAATTCCTGAGAATCATTCCTGAAGCATTCCTGAGAATCATTCCTGAATCATTCCTGAGAATCATTCCTGAAGCATTCCTGATAATCATTCCTGAAGCATTCCTGAGAATCATTCCTGAAGCATTCCTGAGAATCATTCCTGAAACCGGCGCCTGCACATTTTCTAAGAATAATGCAAAAATTTTAACTTACCCTTTGACGTAAACAGGCTATTTTTTATATAGCCGAGTTAATGCTGGCTTGCTAGATAGTATCTGACATCAAATTATTATGATTTATGCATATATTGACTGAATAACAAAGGAAATAATAATATATAATTAATAATTAATTAATCATATACAGAAGTGTCCAAGCGTGCCACCTTCTACTATGCGACAAATCAGATTTCAACGCTGTATCAGAGACTGCCGCTAATTGTTTGCGCTTAAACTCCATTCAAACTGGAGCACTACTGGCTGGCTTCAGGCCGCCGCTGCCGCGCACCTGGATTGACAGCTTAGTTGAAGCGGCCAGGCAGTCGGCCGATCCTCTACACGAAGAGGAAGGCCTGGCTATTGAACTGTTAGAAGAGCCGGATCTTAATCTGCCACTGCTCCTGCCCGACGATGGGTACACCTGCGATGCTCCACTGGGGATGCCGAACGGCTTGGAGGAATTCCTCACGCCGCTGGCCCGGCAGGGTCTCTGCCAGGTGGTGCCGCATCCAGCCCATCAGAGAGCTGACGGCTTGTGGACTGTCTATATGCAGATTGATGGCGAAATTACTGACGACTCTGCTGATGGAAAGAGACCGGTGCAGCAGCAACAGCAGCAGGTAATGAAGATGCTGAGCGTGTGGTCTTCAGATTGAATTCAGGGTTTTAGTGACTGTGGTCTTCAGATTGAATTCATAATTAGTGACTGTGGTCCTCAGATTGAATTCATAATTAGTGACTGTGGTCCTCAGATTGAATTCATAATTAGTGACTGTGGTCCTCAGATTGAATTCATAATTAGTGACTGTGGTCCTCAGATTGAATTCATAATTAGTGACTGTGGTCCTCAGATTGAATTCATAATTAGTGACTGTGGTCCTCAGATTGAATTCAGGGTTTTAGTGAATGTGGTCCTCAGACATCCAATGCCTGCATGGTCCAATAATTCCATAATTACAGGTGGAAAGTCAACGTGATTCCAGCCGCCTCTCTCAGCATGAGCAGCAGCAACAGCAACAGGTCCTTAAGCCAGCTGTACAGCAAATCCAGCTAGCTAAATACAATAACTCTCTGGGTTTGAGCATAGTCTCAGCCACGGCTCTAGCTGGTCCTGATCAGGGCGTTGTTGGCACCTACGTGAAGGCTGTGATACCTGGCGGCGCCGCGGACAGAGATGGCCGCATAGAGACTGGCGATCAGCTGCTGGCTGTTAACGGCCTGTCTCTGGTTGGACTGTCCCAGAGAGAGGCTGCTGGCGTGCTTCAGGTGTGTGCAGCAATCAGATTTTTTTAGTTAGTTAGTCAGTTAGTCGGTTAGTTAGTTTGTTTGTTTGTTTGTTTGTTAGTTAGTTAGTCAGTTAGTTTGTTTGTTTGTTAGTTAGCTAGTTTGTTTGTTTGTTTGTTTGTTTGTTTGTTAGTTAGTTAGTTAGTTAGTTAGTTAGTTAGTCAGTTAGTTAGTTTGTTTGTTTGTTAGTTAGCTAGTTAGTTAGTTAGTTAGTTAGTTAGTTAGTTAGTTAGTTAGTTAGTTAGTTAGTTAGTTAGTCAGTTAGTTAGTTTGTTTGTTTGTTAGTTAGCTAGTTAGTTAGTTAGTTAGTTTGTTTGTTTGTTTGTTTGTTAGTTAGTTAGTCAGTCAGTCGGTTAGTTAGTTTGTTAGTTAGTCAGTCAGTTAGTTAGTTAGTTAGTTTGTTTGTTAGTCAGTTAGTTAGTTAGTTTGTTTGTTTGTTTGTTAGTTAGCTAGTTAGTTAGTTTGTTAGTTAGTTTGTTTGTTTGTTTGTTAGTTAGTCAGTCAGTTAGTTAGTTAGTTTGTTTGTTTGTTTGTTAGTTAGTTAGTTAGTCAGTCAGTTAGTTAGTTTGTTTGTTTGTTAGTTAGTTAGCTAGTTAGTTAGCTAATTAGCTAGTTAGTTAGTTAAGTTAGTTGATTAGTGACCCTAGTTAATTAGTGACCCTCAGTTGAATGTGTTAGGACGCTACCATGCCTCATACGCACTGCAAGTGTCAAGGTCAGCTTGTCAGAAGAAGTACGCTAAGAACTTTTTTCTGTTGACATTCTCAGCGCACCGGCCAGTCAGTCGGCCTGACGGTGGCCAAACGAGCCGACAGATTTCACGGCCTGGCTGAAATACTGAGGCAGCCCAGTCCGCCGAGGTCGCCTGCGCTTCCTGGGCATCCAAAACAGCAGCAGCCGCAGCAGCAGCAGATGACGCCGCCGTCTCCGCAGCAGCAGCAGCCACAACAACAACCAAGACCAGGTTCTCAGCATTTTCAGCAGCAACAAAGACCCATGCCGCAGCAGGAACAACAGAAACAAAGACCCATGCCACAGCAGGAACAACAGCAACAAAGACCCATGCCACAGCAGCAACAAAGACCTCTGCCACAACAACAGCAACAACAGCAGCAACAAAGACCTCTGCCACAGCAACAGCAACAACAGCAGCAACAAAGACCTCTGCCGCAACAGCAACAACAACAGCAACAGCAGCAGCAACAAGGACCTCAGCATCAGAGGCCGCTGTCTAGCATGCCGCCTCCGCCTCAGGCGCAGCAGCCGCAGCCACCGCAGCCACCGCAGCAGCAGCATTATCAGACAATGCAACGACCTGGCAAGCATTCTGCTAACCGCTACCAACAGCAGCAGCAGATGCCGGGTCCGCAGCGAGCCAAATCAACATCTAACATGCTTGACGATGTTAACAATAGTAACAGTAGCGCTAGAGCCGTATTAACCGGCGGCACGCGGCGAACTTCAACGTCGAATAACTACGCCGACGAGGCCGCAGCCAGAGCCGCCGTTGACAGTTTGCGTCGTCAGGATCATCAGCCTCATCAGCCTCAGCCTCATCAGCCTCAGCCTCATCAGCCTCAGCCTCATCAGCGCCAGCCGCCCAGAGTGATCACTCCGATGGACGCGCCTAAAGTAGTTATAAAGCAGGGCCGCCGGGGCAGCGCCAATGATAACAACAGTCGCTCGTCTCTGTCTGGCAGTCAATCGTCTTTAACTCTGCGCTCGTCGCGTCAGCCACCGCAACAGCCTTTAACAGCAACAAGTACTACTGGGGTGTTTGTTGCCAAGCCGGCTCAGGCTGTGCTGGACTCGCCAGCCGCACCGTCTAGTCCTGACGCTACCAGCAGCGCTAGCGGCGCCACCTATATGAACCTGCCGCCGCCGCCCAAGCCTATTGAAGACCGCGCCCTGTTCTTTGGCCAGCGACACCCGCCTCCGCCACCATCTGGGTTGCAGCAGCGGTGAGGGGTTATTTGACTAGTCTGTTCAGATTTTTGTGCTTGCTCTGTGTTCTCATGGTGAGATTCTGATGAGATTCGGGTGAAATATGGATTATTCTCAGGGTGAGATTTAGATAAAATATGGATAATTCTCATGGTGAGATTTTGATGAGATTCGGGTGAAATATGGATGATTCTCAGGGTGAGATTTAGATAAAATATGGATAATTCTCATGGTAAGATTTTGGTGAGATTCGGTGAAATATGGATGATTCTCATGGTGAGATTTTGGTGAGATTCGGGTGAGATTCTCAGGGTGAGATTTTGGTGTAATTCGGGTGAAATATAGATGATTCTCATGGTGAGATTTTGGTGAGATTCGGGTGAAATATGGATGATTCTCATGGTGAGATTTTAGTGAGATTCGGGTGAAATATGGATGATTCTCATGGTGAGATTTTGGTGAGATTCGGGTGAGATTCTCAGGGTGAGATTTTGGTGTAATTCGGGTGAAATATGGATGATTCTCATGGTGAGATTTTGGTGAGATTCGGGTGAAATTCTCAGTGTGAGATTTTGGTGTAATTCGGGTGAAATATGGATGATTCTCAGGGTGAGACTTTGTTGAAATTCGAGTAAAATATGGCTGATTCTCACAGTAAGATCCTACGCTCAATTCAGCTATGCTCCATCGGCGGCTGAGCTCAATAAGACTGCTCAACGAGTTCGCACGCCTAGTCCTCAGCCACCGCCGCCGCCTCAGCATCAGCATCAGCAGCAGCAGCAGCAGCAGCAGCAGCAGCAACAGCACTCGTCTGGACCGCTGAATCGTCTAGCTGAAATGCGGGCCAGACTGCGCGAACTTGAAGACGAGCTTCAACGGATTGGCACTCTGGACAGAGACGACCGGCTCAAGCTGGACTATCTGCGCGTTGAGGTGCCCTTCCAGGAGCGAGTGCTGGCCGAGGAGCAGGGCTACGAAGAGGACAGATCGAGCGAGGATAGCGCTGCTGTGAGTTGCCCAGCCTGTTGAACTGTGCAGGCTTGTGCAGCGCCATTTGATTATTACCTGTAGAAGCCAAATAGGCTGATTTATCTCTCTGAGAAGTTCTGCAGTTCCTAGGTTGTTATTAAAACTGTCTATATCATCACTCTTGTCTTTTCTGCTCTCCCTACGCCTCTTCACACTCCTCTCTACACCTTTTCCCCCTCTCCTCTACACCCTCTCCTCTCCTCTCTATACTCTCCCCTCTCCTCTCTACTCTCCCCTCTCCTCTCTACTCTCTCCTCTCCTCTCTACACTCTCCTCTCCTCTCTACACTCTCTCCTCCTCTCCTCTACACTCTCCCCCTCTCCTCTCTACACTCTCCTCCTCTCTTCTCTACACTCTCTCCTCTTCTCCTCTCTACACTCTCCCCCTCTCCTCTCTACACTCTCCTCCTCTCCTCTACACTCTCCTCTCCTCTCTACACTCTCTCCTCCTCTCCTCTACACTCTCCCCCTCTCCTCTCTACACTCTCCTCCTCTCTTCTCTACACTCTCTCCTCTTCTCCTCTCTACACTCTCCCCCTCTCCTCTCTACACTCTCCCCCTCTCCTCTCTACACTCTCCTCCTCTCCTCTACACTCTCCCCCTCTCCTCTCTACACTCTCCCCCTCTCCTCTCTACTCTCTCCTCTCTTCTCTACACTCTCCTCTCCTCTCTACACTCTCCTCTCTTCTCTACACTCTCCTCTCCTCTCTACACTCTCCTCTCCTCTCTACACTCTCCTCCTCTCCTCTCTACACTCTCAGCCTCTCCCCTCTACACTCTCAGCCTCTCCTCTCTACACTCTCAGCCTCTCCTCTCTACACTCTCAGCCTCTCCTCTCTACACTCTCTCTCTGCACCTTCCTCTTTCCATTCTACACCCTCCTCTGTACCTTCTTCCCCCTCTTTACCTTTCTCTATCCCTGTCCCTCCATCTCAACTAGTCCTACATAAACACGGCCTTCATAATCTTACAATCTAAAATATTTTTTTCGATACATATCGCCATCGTTTTTCTTAACCTACCCAACAGATCCGAGCGATGCGCCTTCGTGAAGTTCGCGAAACAGTGGAAAGAAACGCCGCCCGTCGTGAAGCCCAAGAAGAGGCCGAACGGCGCCAGCGCGCTGCCGAGGCCGCCCAGCGCCAGCGCGAATCACTCGAACTGTACGAGCGCGAACGACAAGTAGAGAAGCAGCGCGAGGAGGCGCGCCAAGCCGAAAGAATGCGCCAACACGAGGAGTGGCTTCGCGATCAGCAGCGCCGCAGCGGCCTCGGCAGATACAGCGGCGCCGCCGATGACGATGACGATGAATCGACCTCGTCGTCTTCATCGTCCGAGGATGGGGAGGAAGACCAGGCCCAGGCCAGTCGCGAGCGGGAGCGTCAAAGAACTCTCGAGCGGGAGCGTCGGCAGCAGGAGGAGGCGGAGCTTAAACGGAAATTGCAGCAGCAGCAACTGCAGCAGGTTGGGCTGAGGCACTGTCGGTTCAGGCTGTGAGATTGTAGGTTCAGGCTGTGAGATTGTAGGTTCAGGCTGTGAGATTGTCTGTTCAGGCTGTGAGATTGTAGGTTCAGGCTGTGAGATTGTAGGTTCCGGCTGTGAGACTGTAGATTCAGGCTGTGAGATTGTAGGTTCAGGCTGTGAGATTGTCTGTTCAGGCTGTGAGACTGTAGGTTCAGGCTGTGAGACTGTAGGTTCAGGCTGTGAGATTGTAGGTTCAGGCTGTGAGATTGTAGGTTCAGGCTGTGAGATTGTCGGTTCAGGCTGTGAGATTGTAGGTTCAGGCTGTGAGATTGTAGGTTCAGGCTGTGAGACTGTAGGTTCAGGCTGTGAGATTGTAGGTTCAGGCTGTGAGACTTTAGGTTCAGGCTGTTAGACTGTAGGTTCAGGCTGTTAGACTGTAGGTTCAGGCTGTGAGATTGTAGGTTCAGGCTGTGAGATTGTCGGTTCAGCCCTTCAGACTGTAGGTTCAGCCCTTCAGACTGTAGGTTCAGCCCTTCAGACTGTAGATTCAGCCCTTCAGACTGTAGGTTCAGCCCTTCAGACTGTAGATTCAGCCCTTCAGGCTAGAGTTTTCCAGGCTGTTGAGTTCAAGAGCATTCAAGTTGTGACATCAAGGTTCACAATTGTTCTCAAATGTAATTTCAGGAAGAATCTGAACGCCGTCGCAAGCAAGACGAATCGGAGCGTCTACTTAGACAAGTAGTAAGTTGACGAATTCCCATTTTTAAACTAGATTTGAATACAGGCTGCAGAAACTTTATTTGTCGTCTGTGAACTTTCTACAGGAGGAAGACCAAAGGCGAAAGCAGGCAGAACGAGAGGCTTCGGAACGCGAAAAAATGCAAAGAGTGAGCGCTCGCTAATTTGCATATAGTGACGAAAAAAGGAACTGAAATGTTTTATGCGCTTCTAGTTAGCAGTTTGTGTTTAATTAATTTGCTAATTCTAATAAAGTTGTTAAAATCCTTTATTGGTAAGGATTTCACTTTCTTAGTAGTAGTGAAACAGAGAAAGCTTTGTTTATTTAAGGTGTAAATTCCAGGCTAAACTTTTGTGACTAACTGTTTTCTATTATACGAGTACTTACTTTACTATTTAAAGTAAGCCTGGAAGCAAAAAGCTCTTGACCAAAACCGCTCTTGACCAAAACCGCTCTTGACCAAAACAACTCCTGACCAAAACCACTCCTGACCAAACCCACTCCTGACCAAAACTACTAACCAAAGCCACTCCTGACCAAAACTACTGACCAAAACTACTCCTGACCAAAACCGCTCCTGATCAAAACTACTCCTGACCAAAACCGCTCCTGACCAAAACTACTCCTGACCAAAACTACTCCTGACCAAAACCGCTCCTGACCAAAACTACTCCTGACCAAAACCACTCCTGACCAAACCACTCCTGACCAAAACTACTCCTGACCAAACCCACTCCTGACCAAAACTACTCCTGACCAAACCCACTCCTGACCAAAACCACTCCTGACCAAAACCACTCCTGACCAAAACTACTCCTGACCAAAACCACTCCTGACCAAAACTACTCCTGACCAAACCCACTCCTGACCAAAACCACTCCTGACCAAACCCACTCCTGACCAAAACTACTCCTGACCAAACCCACTCCTGACCAAACCCACTCCTGACCAAAACTGTCATTAAAAAACCGCTCAGGAAGCCGCCGCGGAGCGCCGCCGTCAGGAGGACGCCGAGTTGGCCGCGGCCGCCGCCGAAACGGAGCGTCGCCGCCTTCTAGCCGAGGCCGAGGAGGAAGAGCGGCTTCGTCGCCAGATGGAAGAGGAATGGCGCCGCAAAGATGAAGAACGAATGCGCCGATTTCGCGAACTCGAAGCCCAGCAACAACAGTTGGAGCAGTCTCGAAAGCGCCAGTCCGAGGATCAGGAGGAGCTGGAAAGACAGGCCCGACTGCGTCAGATACTGCAGGTATTCCCGCCGTTTCAGAATTGGAAAAGTCATGACCTTAAATGTTATTTTTGTGAAATGTGTGCCACCCCCAGCCCCAGGGGGGGGGGGGGGTAGGGGGCATAGCCTAATGGTCTACCCGTTAAAAAAGATACCGTAACAAGCACGACAAGCATCACAAGCGCATCCTGTGAGTTGTAGAATCGTAAAATAGTCGCGAAAAAAGCCGTCCAAGAATCGTTGTGTCTGCGCTTGACTTTCTACTAGCTCAGTAGGCTAGTCAGCGCACTTGCTTTAAACACAACAACGATTCTAGCACGCCTCAGATACGACTCTACGACCCCAGATTCGAATTGATTCTTGGGGGACTCTTTTGTCAACTTTTCGGCAACTTTTACCTTCACATCACTCAATGACTCAACAACTCAACGACTTCTTGGCCTCTGATATGCAATATTGGAATCTCGGCTTGGCTCTTCTCGTGCTATTAACGCCTTTGAATTGTACATGCCTGACGATAAATAAAGTAGGGTCGCTGTACACTCCTGTGTGAGTGTGTGCCTGCTCAGGGGGGTCGGCGAAATGGGCAGCAATGCCTCTCGCCGGTTGAGCGACAAGGTCGCTTAAAGTGCACCGTTAACCCTTCTTGCAGGCTCGCGGCTCTACAGCTGGCGGAGTGACTGCCGCCCCGCCACCGCCGCCGTCCTCCACTATCCCTAAAAAGTCGGTCAGCTTCGATAAAAATCTGAATAATAGCGGCACCACAGCGTCGGAGCATAATCACGAAGACATTGTTCGAGTACAGCGGCCATCAGTAATGCCGCCGCCTCCGCCGCCGGTGAAGCCGAAGCCGAAGCCCACTAATTCGTCTTCTCGGCCGACTAGCGGCTATTTCGACTACTCGGCACCTCAGCAGCAGCCGCCGCAGTCTGTGACAGTAATCGGCGCCCAGGAGGTCTATCGGATCCGCTGTTGCGCGGCGCCAATCGTCAACAACGTCGCGACGTTGACGGCGACGCCGGGGTAGAGCGGTTGAGTTTTCACGACAAAATGCGCCGATTCGCTGGCGGCGACGAGTCCAATATTATCCAGTATAGCGAGCGCAGCAAGGCTAGCAGCGCCCAGCGGATGTTCGACCGGCCCGATGACTACGACGAGGAGGGCAATTAAACTTTAGGTTTATTATTAGTAATGGAAATTCATTTTTAATTCGATTCCGCATATTCATCAAGTTTAAAACAAAGCGCCCGAGAAATGTTATAAGGGTTATCTGAAAGTTATAGATTTTATGGGAAGAATAATCGATTTTTTTACCGGTAAAAGTTATCGTTTTTCATTTTATCGGTAAAACTATCGATTTTCATTTTATCGGTAAAATAATCGATTTTCATTTTATCGTTAAAATTATCGATTTTCATTTTATCGTTAAAATTATCGATTTTCATTTTATCGGTAAAACTATCGATTTTGATTTTATAGGTAAAATTATCGATTTTCATTTTATCGTTAAAATTATCGATTTTCATTTTATCGGTAAAACTATCGATTTTGATTTTATCGGTAAAATAATCGATTTTCATTTTATCGTTAAAATTATCGATTTTCATTTTATCGGTAAAACTATCGATTTTGATTTTATCGGTAAAATTATCGATTTTCATTTTATCGGTAAAACTATCGATTTTGATTTTATCGGTAAAATTATCGATTTTCATTTTATCGTTAAAATTATCGATTTTCATTTTATCGGTAAAACTATCGATTTTGATTTTATCGGTAAAATTATCGATTTTCATTTTATCGGTAAAACTATCGATTTTCATTTTATCGGTAAAATAATCGATTTTCATTTTATCGTTAAAATTATCGATTTTCATTTTATCGGTAAAACTATCGATTTTGATTTTATAGGTAAAATAATCTATTTTCATTTTGCCAGTGACATTATCGATTTAGTTTTATCAAATGAAAATGATCGATTTTATCGATTCTTGGATCATTACAGTGCCATCGATTTTTATTTTGTCGGTAAAATTATCGATTTCATAATTGGTAGTTTCATATTTAGCGTGAATATAATGCAAAATAATAATTCTCAAAATAGCCGCTGATTTAACGATATATTTTATTAATTTATCTGCGAGAAAGTTTTGAACTCTAAAGTCCAGATTCCAGAAGCAACACACTTCCACATACGGTAGTCGGACTTTTTCACTTAATCATAATTTGATCACCTCGCTGTTGCTGCTTTTCGCAGTTTGTTTTTAAATAATTAATGAAACTTTTCGTTGAGGAAAAATCATCAACTGCACTTTTAAATATAGCCTAAGACTACTCATTCCGTGCGTTTCTAAGAATAGTTATGTAGTCTTTAGCCCCGTATCTGGCTATTTTTATTATTATTTTTAAAAAGTTACTTCACTACTCTGGCAGTAGTATGTTCATTGTGTCAAGTGTAATATTATCTAATTTTTACAGTGTTTTTTTTCAATCCAACATTTTGATCATTAAGTGCTAATTAGTGAAATTTGTTAATAAAAAGGCTGTGTATTTTACGACAAAATCGTATCTATTCCACACGCGTTATTTTCTATTGCCCGTCAATTAGTTCAGCCTTCAATACAATAATATTCATAAATATTTTAATAGTTATGTTTGCAATCACTTTTTATATTATTATTATTTTACTGACCGTCATTGCCACAAACTCTGTTTTTTCTGTCTCTGTTGCTCAATTCGCCTGGAAATTGCACGGATAAACATGCACTCCGCATATACTACTTACGATTACCAATTTGTCAGCTTTGTGTAGAACTAATTTTCGCTTTATTTAAAATGCTGTTTTCTGGTTTTGATTTTCGATAACACAACTATGGCACAAACAACAAAGATCGTCTGATTTTTGAGTCTTTGTCCTGCTGTTAAACTGTATTTTAAATTTAGTTATTGAAAAATTGCTTATTTTGTACATGTGTTTTATAGTTTTCTGTCCTTTGTGTGTTTTCGCATAAAATAACCCAGTATTTTCTTTATAAATAACCATATTATTAAAATATATAGCAGTACTATAAAGCTTGTTTCCAGTTGTGCACCTCCAAGCACTGCTGCCGCTAACGGACCACGTATTGCATTGAACAATGTGACCTTACATGTAATCCCTTCACCCTGTACCTGATTCTCACGCTCTTAAAAAACTCTTTTATATGCATAGAAATTGCTTACTCTAACCAATAATGATCATTAATAAATAATACTAGAACCCGCATATACTACTTGCGCTTCGCATAAAAACCACTAGCGTATTATTAAAAACGGTTGGCCTATTTAAGAGGCAAATCGTTCAATTACTGGGTGATAATTTTCTTAGTAGCTTATCTATTAGCGTATAATGGCTGCACAATTTAACCAGTGTAAAATTTTATTGCTTAATTATTTACGCGCACAATGATTAACTCGAAATTGTTCCAATTAACTGTTTGTTCAATCGTTCGCTTGCTGGGCGATTAAAATATAAAAATTTCTCTACTGCCTGGCCGTATTTATAGCGTCGCCATAATTTTTGTTTCTGATTTTGTCTTAGTAGCTTATCGTGTACAGAGCAGGCCATTGTGAACCTCGTTTAACGATTAATTGGTAAAGCATCGCTTTGCTTACTACTTTATTTATTTTAAATTTAATTGCAACGGGAAGTAGTACGTATAGTAGTGAGTAGTAGTGAAAAGAAAATTTATTTAAAAGGCTGGTAATCTGATAGCAAATTCTAAATTATAAGTCGTAATGTAACACATTACAAAATTATACTTAAAGTACAATAGAATCCGGGACTACTACTAATTATAGTGTCCTTTATATATAGCGAGTGGTCTTATAATTTGAGTAGAACTGGAAGTAAAACTAGGCCGATGAGCCCGTAAAGCATCTTAGTTTCGTAGTGGAAAACTAGTAGTACATGTACACACCCGGAGTCCACTTATGCTTGTGGTTTTATAATCTCTTTTACACTGGATATAATTAGCTAGGCGATTGTTTTTACCAGAGTTGTGATATGATATGAGTTGCCACTGAACGCAATATCTATTCCTGTCATTCTAGCGCTGTATGTTAAATTTACCACGAACTTACTTACTACTGACGGGGGGTGCAGGCGCCGCGAATAGGCCGCGAGGCCCCTATCGCAACCCCAAGGTAAGAGAGCACAAGGATTAACCTTGGGGGGGGGAGGGTGCGCCCAGTCCCCGCCAGTAGTCGGCAGGTTCGCAGTGGAGGCATCGGTGACCCTCATCCGGCCGGAGTCCCGCGGACGAAGGCGCGAAGGTCACGGATATTGTCCGGGTGGTCAGCTCGTCCATCCGCTGGGAGTGGCCGAGGTATTCGTGCCGCGCCTTGTTGAAGTAAGGGCAGAAGTGACTTGTGATGCTCCGCGTCTCCTCTCCTATGCCACAGAAAGGACAGGTGGGAGGGAAACCGTTTGCAACGAGATATGTCTCTGGAAGAATCCATGGCCGGTTAGCGCCATGCACATCTTCCTGAGGTCGGTTCTGTTAAGCGAAATCAGATACTGTAATCAGAACTTTCCTGTTCAGGTTAGGCATGGCAGAGCGGGTCTGCCTGTATAGTCGCGGTGTCGCTGTTTCAGTGGAGC
>NIVC01002601.1:112500-157949 GCA_002269645.1 Macrostomum lignano | reverse complement strand
AGTCCCGAATAAAAAATCTCTACATGATGGAGCCATCAACTTTCTTTTCTTCGATATGTCCATTTAGTCGCCGCCATCAAGGACCACCCTACATGTAGAAGTTATTCCGGAAAGTCTAGTGTCCTTTGTCGCCACTTTGGCCGACTAATTAACTCACCTGTGGCAAGGAATATATAAAAAACCACAAGTATTTTTGGATCGCTCCGGGATATGGTTGGATGGCTGGTTTTGATGGGGTACGGCCATGCATACAGCTGCAATATGACTTACATGTACATGTACATATACAGCTTATTTCGGCTGTACTCACACAAAAATTGCAAAATGCAAAAAATGCGGTCATGCATGTAATCAAAAAATATTGTAGACAAATGATTTATAAGAATTTGAATTATTGAGACACGCGCGTTCTTCATCAGCCGCGATTGTAAGGCACAGATTCCATGAGGAGAATTTAGCGAAAGACAGCAGCAGCGCTTTCTCAGAAAGCGTATCACCGCGTCTCCTGATTCGTCTATGTTTTATTGCAAAATCTAATAATGCTTTGCGTTGCATTATTTCACATGTACTCCATACAGATAATAGCTCTATAAATACATGTAGATAATGGTGTGTCGGATCACCTTCATATGTACAGTGAATCAAGGCCTTAGATTGTGACAGTGTACGCAGCCTTCAAGATGCGCCGCGCAATAGCTGCGGCTGAGCTGTTGGTTGCACATCTGGCCCTGCAACTAGGGCAGGTGTAATCAATTATAGTATTATTACTACTCGTATTGTCTACGGTAAAACCCCATTTGACAGGGGCAGAGCCGCTCAGTGGTAAGGGATATCTTGCGATTAACAAATTCAAGGCGAAGAGAATGTACATGCCTTTGCATTTGCTTTTCCGTGTCTTCAAATATTTTTTCTGACAAAATTTGTTGACTGCATTGGTTGTCTGAGGTCATGTCCTCAGATAGCCTGTTGCATAAATTTGTCTCTGAGGTCATGTCCTCAGATAGCCTGTTGCATAAATTGTCTCTGAGGTCATGTCCTCAGATAGCCTGTTGCATAAATTGTCTCTGAGGTCATGTCCTCAGATAGCCTGTTGCATAAATTGTCTCTGAGGTCATGTCCTCAGATAGCCTGTTGCATAAATTTGTCTCTGAGGTCATGTCCTCATGCAGATAGCCTGTTGCATAAATTTGTCTCTGAGGTCATGTCCTCAGATAGCCTGTAGAATAAATTTGTCTCTGAGGTCATGTCCTCATGCAGATAGCCTGTTGCATAAATTTGTCTCTGAGGTCATGTCCTCAGATAGCCTGTAGCATAAATTTGTCTCTGAGGTCATGTCCTCAGATAGCCTGTAGCATAAATTTGTCTCTCAGGTCATATGTCCTCAGATAGCCTGTTGCATAAATTTGTCTCTGAGGTCATGTCCTCAGATAGCCTGTAGCATAAATTTGTCTCTGAGGTCATGTCCTCAGATAGCCTGTAGCGTAAATTTGTCTCTGAGGTCATGTCCTCAGATAGCCTGTAGCATAAATTTGTCTCTCAGGTCATATGTCCTCAGATAGCCTGTTGCATAAATTTGTCTGAGGTCATGTCCTCTCAGATAGCTAGTCTGTTGCCTAATTAAGTTAGTGCCCTGTGTCCTTAGAAAGTTTGCCGTCTAAATATATCTAAAATCCATTACTTCAAATAATCCAGTGCAGAATATACCGTATAGACTGCTACTACGAGTACTATGCTCGTAATTCCAACACTCTGTTCACGTTACATACTCATGCAGGCGCCATATCACTTACGTTGCAACGGCAAAAGTCAAAAGAAAAAGCAGGATTCTAACGATTATGTTCTCAGCTGTACCACTGACAATTCATTTGCGATCTTATTTATTCAATTTCCAATTTAGCTCGTAAATGGATCGGGTTTGAGAAGTTATTTGGTTTCAGGTCATTATAGGCTCTGGGGATACCACGTTGCCTGAATAAACAAGGTGAAAAATCCAAGTCCTGTTCACTACAAATACGTTCGATTGAATAGTGCATCATTCGGAAAGCTTTCTTTGAAATTTATCATTCACTCGAAAATGCCTCTGGTGCAACGCTTTCAGTTGCTGTTCTCTGCAGCAATAGTGCTGCTGCTGCTTCTGTCAGTCGCTGTCATTCGCATATTCAACAACTTTCCTATTAGTCACAGAATCGCAGGAATTGGAAACATTAATGTTGGCCAGTCGAAAGCTGCAGCTCCGACCCCGAGGTCGCACAAAGGTCCCGCGCTAAGCAATATAAACTTAAATCAGCTGTCTGCTGTTGAGCTTGAGAATCTTTACTTCAACGTGACTGACGAGCTACAGATCGCCTGTCCAACCAGTGTCCGAGTTGGAGACGCTCTGGATGGAGGCTGGGATGTCTGCATCAGCGAGCCCTTCAACATCGGCAAGTCCTGCGTGGCGTTCTCGTTCGGCATCAACAACGTCTGGAGCTACGACGACGAACTGTCGGGCCGGTTCGGCTGCAAGGTGTACATGTTCGACCCCAGCATGCCGGTGCCGGATCACCAGCGAAGCCGGTCCGCCTGGTTCTACCAGGTGGGCCTCTGGGGCAACAAGAGCAGCGAGGGGAGCTCAGGCTGGAGGATGCGCACACTGTGCGAGCTGTTCGCGGATCTCGGCTTCAGTGACGGCAAAGTGGACATCGTCAAAGTGGACATCGAATACTGGGAGTGGGACAGTCTTGACCGGGCCATCAGTGAAGGCTGCCTGAGGCGGGTCAAGCAGCTGATGTTCGAGTCTCACACTGCCGAGATGCGCGGCCAAGGCTCGGACTATGCGAAATTTCTGCGAGTGTGGCGGCGCCTCTTTGATCTCGGCTTTCGCGTCTGGCACTCGCACAGGAATCCGCAGTCGGTATTCTTTGAAGGCCTGTCGGGCATCGTCAGGGCCTGCTGCTACGAGCACTACTTGATTAACACCAACTTTCTGTCCGCGTCATAAATCTATAGATTGATAAATTTGAAAAATTAATGAGTCAATAAAATTAGGCTGCCTAAAAGTAATTCGCCATTATAGATATTACGCAAACAAATTATTTTTGGGTCCACGACAATTGACACTTTAGGTTAGTAGGGTGAGCGTTGGGGTTTAGGCTGGGGTTTGGGTTTTAGGTTAGGGCTGAGGGCTTTAGTTAAGGTTGAGTTTTATAAACTCAAGTTTAGGATAAGGTTTAGGTTAGGGTTATTATGTTTATCTGTTAATTTGGAGCAATCAAATTGCCACAGCCAGTTATCGTGTTCCCATTATATTCCAGGGCCTCATCCATGCATGCAGCTATATTTTTCCGTGACAGTGATTAAAGTGAATGAAGCATTCATTTCAGTGAGGCAAACTGTAATTATTATACCTGGTGGTGCTTCTGACATTTAAAACCCAAAATTATTGACAAATTATAGTTTGAAATCTGCTTGAATGTGGCAGTTCTCTCTCTGACAAGCACATATTAAAGTATACATCTGCATCATACCGTACGTACTACTTAACGGAATGATAGAAGTAATATAGTTAGAAAGGACGGAGTAAAAAATACGAAAACAAAATACGTTAGAATATATACGCGTAACAGCCTCCACTCTTGATCTTAGTGACGCAAGCAAATTCGTTACTTTTGAATTTTTTTCACACGAAAATAACAAAATAAAAAAGGCCCATTTGGACAAGTCGACAAAAAAGCAAGCAAAATGAAACGTGACGGACACACGGAGAGACGGGAGGTCTAAGAGTTTTGTAAAAAAATGAAAAGAAAACCATTGGAAACAATGGAGCAAACAGGATTGAAGTGTGTTACAGTTGGAATTTAGTCATCAAGGCCAAATAATAGAAAATACTACTTTCGATTTGGGCGTCTGTTTGGCGTCTTGTTAAATAAATTTGCGCGCTGAGGTGAAATAAAAAACTACCCCCAATTTATTGTCTTCCCCAAAATGTACATTGTGACGACAACGACATCAAGTCGGTTAATTTATCCAGCCTCTTTATCTGTTTCTTTTCTTCTCTTACTGAAATTTGAAATTCTAACGGAGAATTCAGATAAATTTAGATAGCCATGCGCGCTCATATGCCCAAAAGAAAGTAGACTAAGCGCTTTTTGCAAGAAAATTAAACGAGAAGCCCATCTACTGTAGTCCTTCCTCTAGAAGATGCCAGCGGGCACTGGACGGCCGCGGCGAAGGATCAGCGGCTCCAGCAGGCCGCCTGGCGGCAGCTGGGTGGCCAGCTTCTCGGCCACGAACTCCGTCCGGGAGGAGACGCCACCGCCGCCTCCGCCGCTGCGCTTTGTGGCGGCGGCTGCCGGGGCCAGGCCGAGTTCGCTGAGGCGCTCGCTGACCAGGCCGCCGCCGCTGCCGCGTTTGCCAGCGGACGAAGGCGCACCGCCGGAAGCTGACGACGCTCGCAACGGTTTCCGCTCAACCGTGCCCGGCTGGCCAGCGCGGCCGAGACTGGCCGGTTCAGGGCCCAGGCCGACCCTGGCCGCCATGTGCAGCAGTTCCAGCAGGCTCACCAACATTTTGCGACGGAGTATGACCGCCTCAGCTTCTGTCATCTCTTCGTCCGGCGTTAAAGTTGAAAATGCGTCAGACACGGCGCGTTCCGACTGGCGCAGCAGGCGCTGGAACCGCCTGTGGATGCGCGCGGTCTGGCGGGCCAGCTCGGCCAGGCGGTCCAGTTCGGTTAGCTGGTTGGATGTCTCGGTGCGCATAGCAACTAGCTCCTGGGACTGTGACTCGGCCTGGGCGCCGAGCAGGCTGTGCTCGGACTGCACGGAGTCGCCAGCCTCGGCTCGCTCCTCCATGTCGATTAGTTGAGTGTCGCGGTCGCGGCACGCGTCGGCGAGGCTGCGGATTGTCTGCGATTAAAAAAAAAGGAGATAAAAAAATTGTTTCTTAAAAAGATTATTATCAATGCAGAGGCTGCGTCTTTGGAGGTTACATAGAATGGGCCAGAGGGCATCACAAACCCGAAATATCACAAACCCGAAATATCACAAACCCGAAATATCACAAACCCGAAATATCACAAACTCGAAATATCACAAACCCGAAATATCACAAACCCGAAATATCAAAAACCCGAAATATCACAAACCGTAAATATCACAAACGACAAACCCGCTAGCACTTTCGGTGCTATGATATATCGAGCCTATGATGGACAATGCTTTTCGGAGTTGTGATTTTTCGGTTTAGTGATGGTGGGCGACCCGGGGCCAGTACCGGTCGGGAGCCGCGACCTTTTGCTCTTCCCTGCCGAGCAGCATCAACCAAAATAACCATCTTTTACATCGCATTACAACGCTCGTATTGTCTGTCCAGTGAAAAACCAGACCAAGTGGCACTTAAAAAAAACTTCAGTTCACTTCAGTTAAACTATTGTACATGTATAGTTTGTAGCAGTCTGTATTCCAATGACAGACTCAGAGGGGGTTTTCAAAATTGATGTAAAACTGACTAGGCAGCAAGCTCTGCTCTGGTGAGGTATTGCAGATAATTAATTACAAAGAAATTTACAATCAATCAACGTGAAAACTGTACAGAAAAACTTGTTAGACGAGATGTACTAAGAAGCTATTTCTAAATGTACATTGCATTGTACATTCACTATAAATGGGTGTTTGAGGAAGGGGGGTCATAAAACCCAAAACAAACCCCCCAAACCCAACCACCCCAAAGTTATAAAATTCTACGCCAGGACCCAACAATTGGCTTCAATAGAACGCCTGCTGAACCAAATCGAAGTTAAATAGGCACTTTTTTGTTGAACCAAGACTTGGGACTCGCAAACAAGAAGCAAGAAATGTCCTTAATCAGCTATGACGACCAATTCGACGGCGAGAAGACGCGCTCGTCGCACAGCCGACAAAAAAAACAGTTGCAAGTTTCCGTCATGGCTTGTCCGGCTTTTGATCCGATCCAGAGACAGTCTTATAGACAAATTGAACTGACTGTGTCTACGGTAAGCGACTTGCATGTACGAGTAGTGTACGATTTCGCATTGAGTCGAGTTGTGCATTTACAATGCGTAAAACTGCCCGAATAACGACATGAAATACTAGAGCGGAGGTTGGCCAACGTTTTTACCACAAGGGCCAGATAGAGAACCTAGGTCATAACTGCGGACCGGAGGAGGGAAGAGGAGGGAATAAAGAAGGGGGAGATAGGGAGAAAGAGGCTTGAAGCGAGGGAATTAACGAGAAAAGAGAAGACGAGAGGAAAGAACAAGAAGAGATGAATTGGGAGAGGAGAGAAGAGGAGAGAGGAGAGGAGAGGAGAGGAGAGGAGAGGAGAGGAGAGGAGAGGAGAAGGGAGAGGAGAAGGGAGAGAGGAAAGGAGAGGAGAGGAGAGGAGAGAGGGAGAGAGTAGAGTAGAGGAGAGGAGCAGGGAGGAGAGGAGAGGGGAGAGAGTAAAGTAGAGTAGAGAAGAGGAGAGGAGAGAAGAGGATAAGAGAGAAGAGGAGAGGAGAGGAGAGAGGAGAGGGGAGAGGAGAGGGGAGAGGAGAGGGGAGAGAGTAGAGTAGAGAAGAGGAGAGGAGAGAAGAGGAGAGGAGAGGAGAGGGGAGAGGAGAGGGAGAGTAGAGGGGAGAGAGTAGAGTAGAGAAGAGGAGAGTAGAGAAGAGGAGAGGAGAGAAGAGGAGAGGAGAGGAGAGGGGAGAGGAGAGGGGAGAGTAGAGGGGAGAGAGTAGAGTAGAGTAGAGAAGAGGAGAGAAGAGGAGAGGAGAAAGGAAAGAGTAGAGTAGAGGAGAGGAGAGGAGAGAGGAGATTAGATAGAAGAGCGCTGAGAAGAGATATAAGCACTGAGCGGGCCGGAGTTTGCTGACCCCTGTTAACTAGAGACTCAATTTTCTTCTGTACTTTCTAAAAAATGGAATTTTTCTCGTTTTGGCGTTCGTTAAAATTCAATCTAGTTCAAATTTGGCGCCAAAACGGTATTGTTAAATAAACAATCGTTAAGCAGTTAACACAGCTAAATATTTTATTAATTGTGTTTGTTTTTAAAGCTGTTTTCGGAATACTATAAACGACAATTTAGCAGTCCCAGTGTTTGGCGCCAATTTGAATTGGATAAAATAAAATAAAATGGAATACGATCGTTTGGCGCCTGGTATTACGAGTAACTGCATCACCATATAGCGCAGGCGCTCTAAACTTCATTCATCAAGGGGCCAATCGCATCCGGCACGTTCGGCTCCGTGTACCGAGGCCGCCTGTCCGAGTCAGGCGAGTCGGTGGCTCTCAAGCGGGTGCTGCAGGATCCGCGCTACAAAAATCGGGAACTGCGCACTCTGTACGCACTTGGTGAGCACGAGAATCTGGTGCGACTGCGCTACCACTACTACTGCCGGGGCAAGATGGACCCGGGCAAGCTCTATTTGCACCTGGTTACTGAGCTCTTCCCGGAGAGTCTGTTAGACTTGCTGGCAAGATACAGGAAAGCTGAGACTTTGCCTTCCATGCTCAAAGTGCGAATCTTTGCCTACCAGCTTCTGCGAGCTATCAATTATATGCATTCGCATCGCATCTGCCACAGGTGAGCGGCTGATGACGGAGCAGCTATGACCATCTGGAACAGCGTCAGACTTAGAAACTGGGAGTCTGGGAGGCTGGCCCAGCAACTAAGGACCTGAGAGGCAGGCCCAGCAACTGGTATCTGGCCGGATCTGGGATGCTGGCCCAGCAACTGGGGATCTGGCCGGCTGGCCCAGCAACTGGAGATCTGGGATGCTGGCCCAGCAACTGAGGACCTGTGAGGCAGGCCCAGCAACTGGGAATCTGGGAGGCTGGCCCAGCAACTGAGGATCTGGGAAGCTGGCCCAGAAAAAAATGGGGACATGTGGGGCTGGCGTTAGGCCTTAAAAACAAGGCCTAACACGTGACTGCAGCATTATAGTGTCTTGGAACCGGATTACTTTCCTTCCCAAGGGACATCAAGAGCCCGAAGCTCTATTTGCACCTGGTTACTGAGCTCTTCCCGGAGAGTCTGTTAGACTTGCTGGCAAGATACAGGAAAGCTGAGACTTTGCCTTCCATGCTCAAAGTGCGAATCTTTGCCTACCAGCTTCTGCGAGCTATCAATTATATGCATTCGCATCGCATCTGCCACAGGTGAGCGGCTGATGACGGAGCAGCTATGACCATCTGGAACAGCGTCAGACTTAGAAACTGGGAGTCTGGGAGGCTGGCCCAGCAACTAAGGACCTGAGAGGCAGGCCCAGCAACTGGTATCTGGCCGGCCGGCCCAGCAACTGGGGATCTTGGAGGCTGGCCCAGCAACTGGGGATCTTGGAGGCTGGCCCAGCAACTGAGGATCTGGGAGGCTGGCCCAGCAACTGGGGATCTGGGATGCTGGCCCAGCAAATGGGGATCTTGGAGGCTGGCCCAGCAACTGAGGATCTGGGAGGCTGGCCCAGCAACTGGGGATCTGGGATGCTGGCCCAGCAACTGGGGATCTGGCCGGCTGGCCCAGCAACTGGAGATCTGGGATGCTGGCCCAGCAACTGAGGACCTGTGAGGCAGGGCCAGCAACTGGGAATCTGGGAGGCTGGCCCAGCAACTGAGGATCTGGGAAGCTGGCCCAGAAAAAAAAGGGGACATGTGGGGCTGGCGTTAGGCCTTAAAAACAAGGCCTAACACGTGACTGCAGCATTATAGTGTCTTGGAACCGGATTACTTTCCTTCCCAAGGGACATCAAGAGCCCGAACGTTCTCGTTGACGAATCCGACTGCCGCCTGCGCCTGTGCGACTTCGGCTCGGCCAAGGAGCTGCCGCTGCCCGGCGAACTTGCCGAAGGCAGCGGCGCCAACGCGGCCGCCGCAGCCGGAGTGGCGTACATCAGCTCTAGGTACTACCGAGCTCCCGAGCTGCTGTTCGGCTCTACTAATTACAGCTGTGCCATCGACCTGTGGTCAGTCGGCTGCGTGCTTGCCGAGCTGTGCATCGGCCACTGCCTGTTCATGGCTAACAACTCGCTGGACCAGCTGGTGGCCATCATCCGGGTGCTGGGCACGCCAACCAAGCGCGACCTGCTGGCTATGAATCCAGTATATGAGAAGTTCCCGCTGCCACAGGTGGCCCCTGACCCGCAGTTGAGCTTCCCGATTGGTACACCGCCCGAGTTGCTGGACCTGCTGTGCCGCCTGCTCGCCTACCAGCCTGGCAGCCGGTTGGCACCGCTGCGAGCTCTGGCGCACCCGTTCTTTGACGAGCTCAGACAGCGGCTTCCTAGCGACAAACTGGAGCTGTTCAACTTTAGCCAGCAGGAGCTCGGCTCGGCTGATCGGGACCTGCTGGCCGCTTTGAAGCCGAGCTATTCCAATTAACTAGTTTACGAGCTAAAGGTTTTATCTGGTGCGAATATTTTCTTCTGAACCATTCTGGCTTGTAGTTTTATGTTTATACAATGCTAGCCACCTTTTTAGCATCCTTTCTGTTGCATTTTTAAAGCAAAAGTTCTCCCAAACTCTGCTGTTAATAATTATGGGAAACACCGAATCGACTGTATAACTTTGAAGTATTCGACAGAGTTGTAATGCTTTTCTGCCTTTCAAAGACTGATCTTAAACACAGCTGACTGTCAGTGACCAATTTGACTATCAGTGACCAATTTGACTATCAGTGACCAATTTGACTAACAGTGACCAATTTGACTAACAGTGACCAATTTGACTGTCAGTGACCAATTTGACTAACAGTGACCAATTTGACTAACAGTGACCAATTTGACTAACAGTGACCAATTTGACTAACAGTGACCAATTTGACTGTCAATGACCAATTTGACTGTCAGTGACCAATTTGACTGTCAATGACAATTGACTGTCAGTGAAAATTTGACTTCCAGTGAGAGCCAAATGACCTTCAAATTTATAGATATTATGCGGAAAGCTTAGTTAACCTCCGCTAGTACTTGAGCATAGGCTTCTTATTGAATCAGTAAAGCACACAAGTAATTGTAAAACCCAAATTAATTTCTTGTCCGTCCGTGACTCTGGAAGGCGATCGAGTTTACCTTCAACGAGTTGGCAGTCTTGGCCAGCATCTCCTTCTCGATGGACTCCAGCACCTCGATCTCCCGCTGCTGCTCCTTCTCCTTGGCCTTGACTTTGTCGTTCTCCTCAATCAGGCCGGTGATTTTCTCGCTGAGCGAGCCCAGCTGCCTGTTGAGCGCCGCGTTCTCTTCGATCGTCTTCCGGGTCGTCTCTGCCATCTGCCTGTTGGACACCTTGCGGAATTCGCTGGCCACATCGTTCACTTTCTCGACCATCTCCTTGCGCAGAGAGTCTTTCTGCACTACTGTCTCCCTCTCCAGTAGGTAGATCTCCTCCTTGTGAATCTCCTCCTGGCGCTTCATTTTCTCGTCCATTTCTTGGAACTTCTCGTGCATCTCCTCCTTCTGGATCCGGTACTCGTCCAGGGTGGTCAGCTTGCTCTCTGCGGTTGGGATCGGCGTACAGCAAGCTGTTAACAATTCACAGATACTTTTGTAACTTGCATGTGAATGGTAGCCAAACTTAGTGGATGTGGCGCCAAAATGAGTGTCGGGAAGGCGCCAAATTGGGTGTCGAGAAGGCGTCAAAATGATTCTTATAAGGAAGTCACAATGAATGTCAAGAGGGCGACGAAATATTGAATAAGTGTAGGGACGGCGCCAAAATGAATTTCAAGAGGGCGCCGAAATGAATTTCACGAGGGCGCTAAAATTGAATTTCACGAGGGCGCGAAATGAATTTAATTCAAGAGGGCGCCAAAAGATGGAGAGCGCTACAACGCATGTAACTGAAGTTAATTTAATTTCGTTCAATTCAACTCACGCAGCGTGAACCCGTCCTGCTCCAGCTGCTCCTTCGTGTCCCGAAATTCTTTCTTCTGCTTCTCCATTCTCTCCTCGTAGGATTTCTGATCCTTCTCGTAGGCCTCTTGAAGCGCGCGCAGCTCCTCCTGCAGCTCGGCGCAGGTGTTCGTCTTCTCGCTCACCCGGTCGCGCAGGTACTCTGTGATCTCCTCCATGTCGCCCGACACCGTCACCCGCTTGCTCTTCAATTGGTCGTTCAACAGTTCCAACTCGTCGCAGCGTCTCTGAAGTCCGCTTACTCGACGTTGGAGATCCTTCAATTGGCGCAGTTTGGCCTCCTGTTCGCGCTTGTCTGGCAATGCTGGCGCCAATTTGGCGCCCGCGCCAGCCTGTCCAGTGGCGCCAGATTGGGCGCGCGAAGACTTCTTAGACTTCTTGCCGCCTCCCTTTTTCTTCTTTCCCATTGTTGGTTGGGGATCTGCAATGTATTTTTGTCGGCTATTTGTTGTATAAAGAATGAAATTCAAATGACTAGAAACATAATATTTTGTTAAAAAAACAAATTGAGGAATCAATCCAGTTTATTACTAATAGATCAGCAAGCTTAATTAAAGGTTAGCTTTTTCGTTTCTGGCAGAATGGCTGAATAAATTAATTCAATGAACCATATTAACTTGGTCTTACAGGTTTGGTAATGGACGTCTTAACTAGCTTAAAATAAATTTAAGGTACAGATTCCTCAAACTAAATTATCTACTTGGAATTCATATTAACAATACTCAATAGAAACAATAAAAACAATTGTCTGGAAATCATAAACCTTTTGATGATTTGGACAAGTTTATATGGACAATGTACATCATCCATTGTATTTATGCCTTCTAAAATAAAGGTGATTAGATATTAAATATTTTTTAGATATGTTCATTTTAAAATTCGGTTTAACATAAAATAATACTGCAATACAAACTGTTTTAATTTCTAAATATGCAAGTACCACCATAGTAAGTGCATCCAGAAAAAGTAAAAAAATATGTATGTATTTTAAAAAATTGCTAAAAACAGGTTTTCAAATAGATATGCTGATTATATTAATTAAGAATGACAATTAGGAAGCCATTGAAACAGCCGCTCAAGAAACAATTTCTAAAGCCTAGAAGCAGGAACATAACAACTGGTAAAATCAGCGCGACAATATTGCTATTAATACATTTTTATACTCGGACGAAAGGCACATTATCCTAGAATGATATAGAAACGTAGTAAAATGCATTTATTAATTAATTCTAATACTGACTGTCTCAGACAAAATCTGTTAGATTGGTAAACTGTTGAGTATGCAATAAACCTACTAACCTAGATCTAATCATGTCATGTAGATGCATAATTGCATGGCAAATGCGAATTCGATATTTTTAGAAAAGTTAAATATCTGAAGCGTATCTAGCAATATAAAGCTATAACAAATTTAATAGTAAAAAGTTTAAATTCAGCAATAGACGTGTTTTTTAACATGTAAAACAAGCTGCTTGTTTACTTTATACTTAAACAAATTAATCTTATTGTAATCTTGAGGTGTAATTACGTATTCACCAAGGACAAATAAATCATACTTACTTAATACAGTCAGTCGATTAGGCAATGGAAATTCCCCATCTTGAATAAACTGCAAAGCAAAAGCTCGTATAGTGCGTGTTTTTATATTAATTCACTCCGAATTATTTTTATAATGCATGTTTATACCAAGGACCACTAGAAGTTACCGTTGTATCAGGACGCAACACTCGTAAATATAGCAAAATTATTTGAAGGCCCGCTTGTTTACGTGTATTTATCGGTACTTGCCTTCAAAAAAGTATTCTACTTGACTGTTTTAAAGAAACATGCACTACATTTGAGCCTCAGAAGCTCCATAAATAGGTGTATTTATACTTTATTTAGGCTTTAATCTATTAAATCTAGATGCAAATTAATTTTAAAGTAATTATATCACTATATGAAACTCGTTTTAGAATTTCCTAAGCCAAGGTTTTATGCAGACAGTTGACATATACTGCTAAGTGCTAGAACTACTAATTCGACAAAGCTTGAGAAAAGGATCAGATGGGCTTCTAACTAATTAACTATCAACAAAAAAGTAGTTTAACAAGTATATTATTTTACTAACTTATAGGCCTAGCCTTAGCTTTTTTGCTGTCATGGCAGTTGTCATTTGAATGTTGGAGTCCTTGTTGGGCAGGTGTACCAAGTGTAACAGGTAGGATTTTGTGTCCATCCTGCCTGCACCTTCTGCTCACGTCGGATAACAAAGAATTGAACTCGAAGCACGGTTTTCTGGGCCCAGGCTGCTGCGGCCTACAGCCCAGCCGAGGCAATGGCCATGCCTTTAGGCCCGCAGATGCGGGCGAGAGAAAAGTGAAGTGAGCGCCTCCACTGTCTCTCCTTTTATTTTAAACACTGCAGAACAGGCGCGTGGGAACGTAAACTCTTATAGGCTACACAGAACAAAATGCAAATTACGCAGCAAGTTTTAGGTGCAGCCGTCCTTCGCAAATATGACTGCATTTTATGCAGCTCATACCAAGATTTCGGAAATATTATGCCTTCCTGATTTTGATTATACTGGTTTTTGATAGTGAAGTGTATAATGCCTTTGCAGCCTACTCAACTCTGTACAGATTATCTGCTTTATAAAGCTTCCAAACTGGGGGATATAAAGTATGGTCTGCTACTTTATCGAGACTAGGAGGCAATAATTGAAGTAACTGAAACTTTATTCATTTTGAATGCAATGAAATATTGTGTATTGCCGTTACTTTACTGTACGCCCGCCGCTCCTACATGTAGATATATAGCGCCAAACTTTGCATCATATTAAAGAAAACAAAATTTTGAGCAACCTGGCGAAAAAAATATCTTTTTAAGTGCAACCAGTCCGGAGTTTAGGGAGTTATGAGCATTTAAAGTTCAGCTGCAATGCAAACAAGCGGGCCTTCAAATAATTTTGCAATATTTACGAGGGTTGCGTCCTGATACAACGGTAACTTCTAGTGGTCCTTGGTTTATACATGTGCGTACAGATATTTCGAACACTTGTTCTACATGTACGAGTATCATCTCGTAGTATCATAACCGATAGTAAAAAACTGTTCTGTTGCTTACATCTAACTCAGAAACTTTGTAGTTGTTGAACTGTACTGTAATTCACGTACATTTAGTGAACTAATAAAATAATGTTGGATTATTGATCTTGTTAAAGTTAACCCGCTTTGAAATATCAATGTACATAACGGTACAAATTATGGTAAAATTGCGAACCATCCAGATCAGATTTAGTTTTTAGATATTTTTTGACTGAATGATTTCCAATAAGCAACTCCAAAATGAATTTCGAAAACAAAACATCACACGAATACTAATTATATCCAGTCGTGCAAGACACTGAGCCATGGTAACAGTACAGTAACCACAGAAACAGCAAGTAAAGCGGAACTTTTATTTTCATTTTAATAATAAAAATTGAAACCAAACATAGCCAAATAAATTTATTACATTCAAACAGTTTTCAGCGGTATTACCTAAAATACAAACCATTATTTAGACAACAAATCAAATGCAAGTGCACAGAACAGTAAACTAAGCAAGCAAAATGATTTTCTTAGTTATTCAACGCGCGTCAAACACAATCATTCGGGACGTGCGCTTCTTATACATAATCCGATGGCCGCACTCCCGACAGCGGATCACCTCCTTGGCTTTGATTTCGCTTTCCTTATGACAGTCGCCGCAGATGTAGACAACTGCGTGCAGTTTCGGCGGCGGAACAACGCCCGGTTTGGGAGTCTGGCCCGGCTCCATCAGTGCCGGCTAACTGGCTTTGGCTGCAACGAGTATTTGTTTTGATGCGCGAAGCTTGTAAGGTTTCAGTTTCTTACAGTTTCTAATTAGTGCTACGTAAATACTCGTACAAGGCGACAGTCGACTCGCAGCCCATCAGTTGTGCCCCCCCCCACAGAACAAGCACACGCCCTGAATTTCTAAACATCATTAGAAAGCTCCCGGGGCCAATTTTCGTGCACAAGCCCCGAGTTAATGCGGCCGCGTAAGGACTCAAACCTGGGGACTGTAGCGCGTGAGTCAGGTGCGCGTTAATCACTGGGCTGCTTTGCAATAACTCAGACTCCGGCACGCGGGCCACATCCGGTTCTCGGGTCCTTTGAAACTTCACAATAGCAATCCGGCCTGCTCAGGGTTTGTCTCTCCTCTCCCTTCTCTCCTCTCATTTCTCCAGTCTCGCCTCTTCTTCCTCCTCTCTCCTCTCACTTTTCTTCTCTCTCTTCTATTTCGTCTTTCCTCTCTTCTCCTTTATTCCCTTGCCTCTTCTTTCCACCATCTCTCTTTTCTATTATCTCTCCTCTCCCCTATTGCGGCCCGCAGTTAAGCGCTATAGGTTTTCTATCTGGCCCTTTAGGGTAAAAAAGTTTGCCGACCCCTGCAATAAATCAAAACTAAACTATTCAGCTCGTATGTGCATGACAGATGACAATATGGAGTCTATAGACAGAATGGATTAAAGTGTGTTTTGAAATCAAGCATTTGTCCAAATATGGGTTCCGCTGTTTATCGAACATCTTTCAGCCTATTTTTCCAGAGCTGTTTCTTTTTAAATGAATCGACCTGGCTTGGCCCATTCCAGCCTCATTTTCAAGTCTCCAGTGCTTAGTGAAAGAAAAACAAATTTGTCCATCCGCTGTGTACAGTTAAGCAGCATTAGTCTGGGAAATACAGGATGGGGATATATAGAGAGGGGAAGGCTAGAAGAGAGAGAGATGCAGATGGGAATGTTGAGAAAGAACAATGGAACAGTGGGGGGAGGAGAAACAGTCGTTATTGCATAGCAACACGCCCACCTTTCCTCTCCCCTCGCTCCCAAAGTGGCGGGGATCTATCTGGAGCAGCTTGGGGCAAGAGTTGGACAGATAGGGAGAAAAGGTTGAAGCGCAATCCCTACAATAAGAGCCTATTCACTGCGACGCTTCCAGAAATTTCCAACCAAATATTACCACCTAGCTTTTCAACTGGATTTCAAGATGAGTCACCAAGGCACTACGCAGGACAATGCCACGATTGCCAACAATCAGTTGGAAGAAGACGAAGCGGATGAAGCTGCAGCTGCAGCAGAGGCGGCTGCACTGGCCGAGGCTAGAAAAAGAGCAGCGGAATCTTCTGAAGCTCGCAGGCGTCGACACGTTGAATTCGCGGTTTGGGAGGCCGGCATCAACCAGCGTTTCACTGTAGCGGCGGGGCGCTTTGAAGCCTTGCTGACACAGTCCGGGGGAGCGAAGCAATCGGAGAGTAAGTGATGGCGAATGGCCTAGGAGAAGCCGCGAACTGATGAGACCAGCTCTGACCTGCGAGATACCAGCCAGCACTGAACCCATGACAGACCAGCTCTGACCTGCGAGATACCAGCCAGCACTGAACCCATGAGACCGGCTCTGACCTGCGAGATACCAGCCAGCACTGAACCCATGAGACCAGCTCTGACCTGCGAGATACCAGCCAGCTCTGACGTGCGAGATACCAGCCAGGACTGAAACCATGAGATACCAGCTCTGACCTGCAAGATACCAGCCAGCACTGAACCCATGAGACACCAGCACTGTCTGAGTCACATACAAGATACTAAATCTGAACTACAAATGATGCCAGACCTAAACTACACTGAGATGAGATACCAGCTCTGGCTGCCCTGAACAAAAATGAGACCCTTAAGTTTAGCCTCCTAAATGTGGTGTAAAAAGATAGCTTAATAATATAGTATACAATGCATATGTTTCTAAGAAAATCTTACTAAAACAAACTTTCAAATATTATGTTTAAAAAATATATAGTATACAATATTAACAAAAAACAGACAACTTTGCATTCTAAATGGCATTGTTATTTTTTCAAAATGAATTTAAAGATTCTAGTAAGTGAAAAAGCAATGTGCATTTGAAATTTAATTTTCTCATATTAATAAAACCTATAGCATTGAAATTATTTCACTACTAAATATTTGGAATTAATTTTAAATGTCTTCATTCATTGGAGGATGAGCAAATGACTAGCCTATCTAGGACTTTGTAGAATATTTCTATAAATTATACTCAGGAAAGTGGCCTGTATGCTAGAAAAAAAAATTATTATTGTCATTCAATATGTTGCTTTAATCAGACAATTGCATATAGGAATGCTGCTTTGTCTATTCATTAGAAACTGCAAGGTGTATGGCCAAATAAACAGAGAAATTATTTGATTGATAGCCATAAACCATAATACTATTTTACCTCCTATTTAAACCAATTCATATTAAAAAACAAGTAGGATTTCAATTCAAACACTTAAAGAAATCTTAGAACTTGCAAAAATTCTTGCAGAAAAGTCCTTTCTATTGAAACAAAATTAAGTCAACTTAGACTGTTTATGGCCAAAACTTCTCAAGTGATGTGGCCGCAGCCTTTTGCTGCAAGCATAGGGCCGCAGTCACATCTTAGGCACTGCTGTCTGCTGCTAGTATCTGGAATAGGAATTTTCTGCTGCCTCCATGCACTCTAAGCAGCCTTCCTCAGCACTCAGAAGTTGCACAATATGGCGCAATCGAGTCATCATAATGAGACTCTTTAACATAGGAAATTAGGAAGTTTGCCTAGCCTTAGGGTTAGTTAGTGGAAGCCGCCAAATTTGGCGCTTGCCTGTAATGTTGTTGCCTGGCCTGCCGCGTATGACCGCTCAGTGTACGCAAAGTCTAGTTAGCCACACTCCTCCCCTGTGCACTCTCTGGACCCTTTCCCCCTTTTTCTCTCTTAGTCTAAAAATAGAATGACACATGGGGAGAGGCTCGGATGCAGGAGGAATGAGGGTTTCGCGGACCCCATGTCCCGAGCTGAACCCTCCCTCACATGCAGCCTTGTGCGCACAAGCCCAAATTTGGCATGGTATTGTCACTGGTGGCTTGAGGCAACTGTTGGCGCTTCGTACAAGCTACTTTCTCCCCCCCCAATGTTTAATCAATATCTGTTGTGCATCATTATCCGCACTTTTCGGCTGCAGTTCCATGGTCAAGCCACAGAATGCCCAAACGCTCCACCCTCCGCGTTCTATATTAACAAATGCAGGCCTGCTTGTCTGAATTTTTCCTTAGAACCTTTTTGACCACTGGTTAGACTCATTGAGAGCTATCTCCGAGAAAGCGCTCTAGCACCAGTTAACAGCGAAGCAAAGCTCCTGAGCAGGTCTTGGTAGAGCAAAGCATCGCTAAAAGCAGCCGCAAGCTCCTGAGCAGGTCTTGGTAGAGCATTGCAACGCTCAAGCAGAAAGCACGCTCCTGAGCAAGTCTTGGTAGAGCATTGCTAGTGCTATAGCTCTGGTTTCCCAGCCCACTCTATTGGCAGGAAATCAGTTGGCTGAAGCCATTCTGCTAGTGTCTATTCGCGACACAGGCGCAAAAAAGAGTGAGAGTGAGTGTGCAGTCACAGCACTCGTGCGCGATTCTAAGACTAGCTGTTAGTTTATAGGCCTAGAGTCTATTGCTGCCATAGGCACATAGACTTATTTCCTTGCCGCCCATCTGCGCGAGACATAGCTATTAGTTTATAGGAGTTAGGGGTCCTCTGAGAGCTAAACTCAGACATGCTCAAGCGTGGACATTTGTCAGTACCAGGACTACACCACTCAGGCCATTTGCTACCATTGAGCCCTGTCACTTGGACATTGAAATATCTGAGACTAGTTGTTCTAGTGTTATTTATTTGCATGAAGCCCAAACAGACCCCTTCATTGCAGATACTATGGTTCCCACGCTGGTAGCAGCACTACCCTTAATTTTAGATTTCTCCCCAGTCTTAGCCCCCATAAGAATACTCAGCAAGGTTGCTTTGGACAGCAGTCTGCCCCACCACAGAAGCCAGAAAGCCAAGCTGTCACTGGTGATAGCAGTGGGATATCAAAACCTGCCAAACCACCCTAACAACTAAAGTATAAAACTGGTGATAGCGGTGGGATTCGAGTAATAACACCTAGCTCGAGCAACCAAAAGCTCAGTTACTACACACAGTAACATGCATATGCAGATTTGAAAAAAAAACAATTACACTTTCTTTTAACAAAGAGATAAAGCATAATATATCAACTTAAGAATAACATATAAGCCTTAAATTCTACTTCAAATTCATTAATTCCATTCCTTATAGCAATTCAAATTATCTTTTTAATCTGATCTTCTTTAGTGCTTAAGTTGAAAATGGACTAACTTAAATGATGATATTTCCTAAATTGTAATTTTTTTAGACTGAAGTTTTGTTTGTTCTTTATAAAGACAAGACTTTGTTCAAAATAGGAGGTAAAATGTATTATATTATTGAACATGAGCTTTCTTGTAAATGCTTAAAAATACTTGTTTTTTAATATATTGTAATAATAATATAATAATAATATAATAATAATATATATAATAAATTAACTTGTCTAGGATAAAAAGCAAAATTGTCTAGCCTAGAACATATTATATAATAAGGCAGGCTAAGCCTATTACAAGACTTAGCTAAGTTTTCTCTAATTCATTTCTTTGCCAATGTATGAGGGATATCCCAAAAGTAGTGTCACTTTTGTTTGCCATCATGATTCTGATAAGGTACTAAAAGTAAATTTGCCTTCATTTGCAAAGTGGCTTTTCTTGGCTTTATAGGGTCAAAGTCCCATACTCTCACTATGATTCAGCATAGTGAGTTATGATATAAAGACCCTTGGCCATAGATTTCTAGATTTATAGTGTATACAGTCTATTCCAACTTCAGTAAAAGCAAGCATCTCAGTGGAGCTAAGACAGTACAGACTAGCAAAGCACAAATAACAAGGTTTTTTAATGTCATAGATGCAAGATTTATTTTTAGAAAGGCAATAACATGCCATATTTGCCCTCTAGAGTCTTGAAATCAGCCTTGTTCCCTATCTAAAGCAACTACTATGGGCTCACATTTGATAATTATAATTGTATCATAGACACTATTGACTATATCCTAGTTCATAAGATTTCTTCAGAATTCTACACCAATGTGATCAATACATTTCATCTTTAATGGCAAGTGTGTCTAGCTGCAAAGAGACTTTATAGAAAAGAGGGCAATGTCTATATATATAATGGGAGCAAATATAATACTACTTTTAGGATATCCCTTATAGTACAATTAATATAAAATGTCACTATCAATATTTCTAGTCTTCTAGACCTAAAGAATTATTAATATGACAATAGAAGAATAATGCTTTAGTTAGGTAATGGCCCAATAATAAGATTTTCAAGTTACTTTTATTTTTTTAATTATTCAATTCCATAAATCTCATTTATCTAAGACTAAGGCAGAATTAAAAAGACATCTTCCCTTAATTTAAAAAAATTATCAAGTAATAAAAAAGTAGGGATAAGGCCCTACAAACCATTTTTGTATCTTTAATTTACCTTTTTAATATCTTAATGCAATTTGCCCATTAGGTTAGCCTAGGCCTCTATTATAATTTTTGTAGAAGATAACTTTTGCAAATATTTTAATACATTTTCAATAGGCCCTAAGGCATATTAAACTAACTTATATGCCTCATTAGATGTCAAATAAGATTTTTATTGCAATTATCAAGATCTCAAAAAGGTCAAGATTTGTTACTATTAATTATTTTTTGAGGGTCTACTTTGCGCAGTTTGTTTTATTCTATATATTATATGAATAACTATAAGATTAAATCTAATATAGCTAGAGTAGTCAAAACCTTTTCTGCAGAATTTGACATTGCAATTTTGTATCTTTTAATGATTATTCATAATAGAACTTTTGATTTTTGTTTATTTTTTAAAACATAAAACTTTTGTCAATGTTACAATTTTTTTAAGTTTCTATGCTAGTTTTGCCTAGTTTAGGCCTATGATACAAAAGGCAAAAAAGTAATTATAATAATATAATAAAAAATAGGCCTACACTATATTACAACAAAACCATTATTTATTTTGTTAAACTAGCATGCTTTTTTATTTTGGAAAACAATTTATTTGATAAAATTCTAAATTAGCTAGGCCTATATCTATCATTAGATGCCACTGAATTGGTCAACACCTAATTTGTCAACTTTATTGTCATTGAAAAGTTTGGTTTACCTTACTATGCATTGTTGAGAATTTGGTTACCTGACAAAATACTATTTACTAGCTAATCCATATACTAAAAATAGTCTTATATTTATACTAAAAATTAAAAAGACAAACCCTATTGAGAAGATACATATAAGATAATGAAGGCAAATGGTTTTTATTTAATATTTTTACAAGCTAGTAAAACCCACAGATTTTAAACCTAATACTAATCCTTTGAAGGACACTTTCCTTCAAAGCTCCCACCTACCCAGGGAAATCCATATCCGTCTAAGCGCTGTCGTGTCTGCTACAGAAATGGAGTATCAAAGTGCACAGTGACCATCTGCAAGGGTTGTGTGAATCAGCCGGGACTGTGCATTGGAGACTGTTTCGAGCAGTGGCACGTTTAAGTGCAGTCCCTGGTTTGTGTGACTCTTCAGCCAGCATTTAGAGCTTACACAAGTTTGCGCAACTTATCCTGTGCAATGTACGAAACTTGAGTATGTATCGTTGTTTATTATTCTTGTTCTAATGTCAGATATGGATTAGATATTGTAAAAAGTTGTAAATTTTTATTAGCAATGAACGACATCAGACAATTTAGTTATCTGAAAAAATTACAGGTGCTTGTGAGTTCCAAGTAGCTCATATGGGGTCAAAACATAAGAAACAAATGCTTAAAAACTTCAAATATCAGTTTTTCCTCAATCCTTCCTTCCTTCCTTCCTTACCTCCTTCAAAAAACCTTTCTCATGTTTTATACTTTTCTAGACGGTACAATTTTCATGATATGCCTTTCTTTGTTCCAGTTTTTATTGCAAGAAATTATTGAGAAAATGTTTGATAAATTAGTTTATTTCTATAGTACTTAATTATTAAAAGCTTTAATAAAAAACTTTCGAAAGCCACGAAGTAATTGCATCTCTAATCATGGCATGCATGGCATACCATTTGTCACTTATAAGTCTGTGTTCTTGCATCTTAAGATTTCTGCAGGTTTAAAAAAAGTTGTCTATGATAGTAAGCGGGCAAAGCTGTGAGCCATGGTATGCTATGCGTACCATCGGGTTCAATAGGGTTAAATAGGTACAGATCTAGAAAATTTTAAATGGGAGGCGCATATTACAAAGGTATATATAAATGTATGTAACTTACATAATAAATGTTTTTTGTATAAAAAGAACAAATTTAAACTAGATGGGAGCATACTGCAGGTGCCCTATATGCCCCCCTAAAGCTGCCATTCAAAAAGCCATGCTTATTCTCATGGTCCTATGGTAAGTAGCTATGTAACTGGGTTTTTTTGTAAATTAATGCAAATAATGGCATCCAAGAATTTCAAAATTAGACTTTAAAATTTCAGCTATAATATGACTTCACAAAATGTAATAGGGCCTTTTAGCTCTCTCTAGAAATCTTACAAATGCCACCAAAGTTGACATAGGGTTTGCTTCTGTCCTTATCAATAATCCCTTTGGTTAGCCACCTGGTTGTCTTCTATTTAATTAATGTACCTTTGCATGAAAACTTGTACTCTTATTATTGGTAGCATATGTACATGTACTGTACTCTTTGGCCTGAGTGGTCTAATGGCACTGTCTACTCCTATAGGTCCTGGGCATTCCCTGGATCAGAGGTTCATAGCCTTAGCAAATTCTTTGCCCTAAAGCGATTTATACACTCTCTGAGGTTACTGCCCTAAGGCGATTTATATACTCTCTGAAGTTACTGCCCTGAAGTGATTTATATACTCTGAGATTACTGCCTAAGGTGATTCTCGCTTTCTAATGGTCTTTTTAGTAATACTCCCAATTTGGGGCTTTATATTGTCGCAATGAATAAGTCAAGTAAGAATGTTTTTGGAACATTTATTGAGTGGACTAATTGTCACTGTCTTACTTGAAAAGCGAATGCAAGATATGCTCCTCTTGGCCTATTCTGGGCTTCTATTTATACTGTTTCATCTATGTATTTAAAACAAACTTAATTTTGTACAATATTATTAATATTTGTGCACACAACATTAAAACAAAAATATTATTATTTGGCAGAAATTTGAATATGATAATTTTTAGGAAATAAGTTGTTTGCGTAACAGAAATATTCTATACTGTAACTGTAAGGCTAAATATACTACATTGCCTCACAACTTAAATTTGATCCAGAGTCTGGATTCCAGACTAGACTACTAGACCAATGCAATACAGATTTTATTAGGCCCTGGGCCTAGATTAAACTGATGTCTAATGTCTAATGATGACATGATGTTAAATTATTTGAAGAGCTTGTGTGCATGGCAGCTATCCATCCAATGTTATAATTATAATTGCATGCAAAGCAGCCACATCTATTTGTATAGATGTATATATAGTAAGTTATAGGGTGTATACTAGGCCTATTCAAATTATATTCAAATTAACAAAAATAGCAATGAATTCAGATTACATTAGGCATACATAGTGTATGTGGGATAAAAAATTATAAACAATTTAACAAAAAAATTAATTAGGTTTAGGGCCTAGTTTAGTTAGGTCTAGGGGCCTAGTAGCAATGCACAGATTTAAAAGAAAGGGTCCAATTCACTAGGCCTATACTGTAGCCAACTGCTGGCTGCCATGCACGCAATTAAAACACTAGGCGGATGGCTGCCATGCATGCAACTAAAGCACTAGGTGGATAGCCGCCATGGACGCAATTATAACACTATGTCGACAGCTGCCATGCAAACAAGCTCTCCATAAATTATTAGGCCCTAAAGCAAAGTGAGTCATGTCTCATTAGCTACAAAAACTAAATGCAATAGATAGTCGTTAGGGGCCTATCACGATACATGTTATGACGTCCGTGCGAGTAAGCAGAGCATTAGGGCCTATACTGGCATGAGATGGGACCATGGGATGGGATGGGATGGGAATGAGCACTACAAATTTTATAAAAAACATGCACTGATTCAACTCATGTGGTATTCGACAATCTAAATTTAAATTCATGTAATTTCAACTTTTGCTTTAATTCGTCACGAAAATTGACATCAAAAGTATGTCAATATTATTTATAAATGTATTGTCAGTAACAAGAAAAAAAAGAACTTTTCTCGCGCAGCAAGTCACCGGCCGCGCAATTCATTTCAATGAAACGAGATATTTTTAAAAATAAGTAGTGCGTCAACTTAACAAAAAATATTACTTTAGTTACTTCAAGAAAAAGTACTACTGATAATTTACTTTTAAATTAGGACCTAATTTTTAGTTTTTGTTCTATTTTCTATAGTGGTAAAGATTTTTTGTGGCAATATTTGCGTTCTCCGGGATTTTATTTGGTATCACGTAAAGTCTGTTATGTTTATGGTTTATACGACATATGCCCTTTAAATCTGATACTTAAGGCACCGAAAAGAAAACAGGGGTACCGAAATGGAGGGTACCAAAAGGCTCAGGCACCAAAAAGGGCGTATACCCCAATTTTAATTGCCTTTTAAATTTGCTAAGCTTATTCGTTTTCAGAAAAACTTTTTATTCAAATTTGCATTTTTAATGATTCACATGAAATATTTGCATGTCACCAGCAGGAACTCTCAACTGAAGGATCCCTACCATAACTTACCTATCAATGTAAAATGATCTTCAAGCTATTAAGGACCATAAGCAGCTAGGAATCGAAGCAGGGTAAAAAATGACTAATAAACAAGTCATGAACGACTCATACATGGATTGCATGGCCTTGCACTCGCAGAATTCAGGCAGTGGTACTACGTGGATTTACCAGGATTTTCTTACAAGGTGCCGCGGGCCGGATGGTGGCCGAGTCAATTTTGTGTTCTACCTAAATTTCCAATTTTGGAGGGGCCTTATAATTTCTTCAGTTTGTCGACAGAGTGAAGTCAGTTGAGCTGTCGAGGGTCAAGCTGGTGATCCAGGAGCTACAGTAATTTGGTTTCAACTGCATGGTCAGGGGGGGCTGAGTGGGTCAAGCTGCTCAGAAGCTGACAAGCTGCCAAATAAAGTGGGTTGAGGCAAGGGAGCAGATCGTGGGTCAAAGTGCGTCAAGGGGGCTGATATAGGCGGTAGAATGCACGAGCTAAGGGCCAAAATCACGTACCAGAGGAAATTAACACAGCTTAGTTTTCCAATACATGTACATGTAGGAACTACATTTATAGCACCATAAAAATTCGTTGTGGCGGCCCCTGTGCATTGTTTACTTCAATTTTTGTCGTCAATTATTCAATAGGCAGCTGAGCTAGTTTACTTTGAGAAGTGTTGTTCAGACCAGTTTTCTTATAGAGCAAATCTGCTATCGATAACTTTTTTCAATCACATCATTTTAACGCGCAACCTCCTAAAACATGAAATGTGTTTTAAGTTGTTTATTATTCTATTTGATTTTTTATTGGAAAGAATGGAAGGTTGAAAAAACAAAATTTTTGCTTCTTCTATAGTAAAAGGTTGAAGAATTACACCGGGTATATTTAATAACTACAGTGTATGCTATTTAGGCCTAGAATTTACTATAATTTGTTTAGAGGTACTGATATACACTACTGATTTCGTAGGTACTGATTTCGCAAAGCATTCGTTTAAACGTAGTTTGTATTAGTTATTTAAAGAATTAAAACGCCTTAGTTTATGAAACATGGTTGAAATTGTTGATATGATTTCAGGAATAGGATTAAGTTTAATTATATCGACGCTTCACGGTGCGGTTTGACCATCACCATCGACCACTGGAGCTGGCGGCTGCTGTTCAGTCTCCATTGGCAAGTCCTTCACATGCGGCTTCTCCTGGGCTGGCGGAGCCTCGAACGGCGCCAGAATGGTCAGCCGGCCGTCGTGACTGAGCTTGCTCGCCACCTGGTCCAGCTTGGTGCCGTCCGGCAGCTGGAAGATTCGCTCCAGCTTCTTGTACACCCGCTGCCCGCCGGCCTCCTCCTTGTGCTCCGCCTCAACCAGCACGCAGTCGCCCTGCTGTCTGACGCGAATCTCCTCCGGCTTGAACTCGCGCACGGACAGCTCGGCGCAGAATCGCTTGCCGCCCCCGTCGACATCTTCGACGTGGCCCATGGAGTCCTGGCTGATGTCCGGCGCTCTCAGTAACTCGCGCAGCTCATCCCACACTGAGTTCTCCGTCTTCTGCTTCTGCAATTGCTGCTGCTGCTGGTCCCGAAGCTCCTCCTTGAACGGCGCCTGCAGTAGAAGAATTCCTTCTCTAGTAAATCCGCTGCTAAGCTTCTCAACATCAACGTCTTCTGGCACGTCGATGGTTCGCTTGACCTCAGTGACATCTTCGCCGTCCTCGTGGCGTGCCGCTATCCGCATCTTGCAGCCGTCTCGCTTCACCGACACCTCGCTGGGCTCGAAGCCTCGCAGGTCCACCGACCGAGTCCACTGGCGCGGCCGCTTCGGCCCGCGGCTCCTCAGCCGGTGCACCAGAGGGTCGTGGTGGGGCAGCAGGGCGTCGTCCAGCTCGCTTAGAGCTGCCAGCAAAGGCAGCGAATGCGAGAATGGAGTATAGACGTTGCTAGGCGCTAGCCAGAGAGACATGCTGTTGTTGACTGGCGTATTATAATTGCTGATTTGAACAGTTCGGTGAAAACTTAACTTCTAAACACGATGTGCTTTCTAGCTTAAATAGACTTGCTCTGACCTTCCAGAATATTCCAAATTGTAATGCGTTAAGAAAATTCTAGAATGTTCTTAAGTTGACGTGTCTCAACATATTAATCTTGTGAGGGCTACTTTAGCTACTAACAGTAGAAAAATTAGCAAAATGTCGTACATATTTTAGAATGCTTATATTTTCTCAAGAAAGACTAGATTTGTTTTCATTATAATTATAACTGATAAGTTAATCAGTTAAATCAATTTTTTTTTCTAAATTATTAAATCAGATATTAAAATAATGAGATCAACAACGATTTAAAAGTACGGTACGCTTATAAATGATTCTCAATTCAATCAACATAAAAAACCGACCTTCTCGTAAAAAGTCTGTAAGAGGTTTGTAAAAAGTCTAGTTAATAGATGGAACATTTTACGTACACGGTACACATCATTTTTAATGTAGAATTCACAAAAAAGACAACGGCATTTGGTATTCCCAGGCGGTCACCCATCCAAGTACTAACCAAACCCAACGTTGCTTAACTTCGGTGATCAGACGAGAACCGGTGTTTTCAACGTGGTATGGCCGTTGCCACTGGCTAATAGGAGCTTAGCTCATAATTAACCTGAACCTGCAGCTATACATAATAACAGTAGTGGCGGCGCAGCACCAACTCCGATTAGAGGGGGTGGTTGTTGGGTGGTCACCCCCCCTTCGCCGGCGAATTTTTAGAGCATCGCATAAAATCTCACAAAAACGCATATAACGAGCTCGTACTAAAGAAATTATTGTGGGTCAGACCACGGAGGGATGGGAGGTACATGTAAGTCACCACCCCCCAGGAGGGTAGGTAGGAGGTCGCCCGGGGGCAGCAGCACCCTCTGCCCCCCCCCCCCCCCGGCGCCACCACTGATACCTAATAGGTAGTACGCTTAATTACGGGGCGTCTCGTCTCATATATAAGAGCAACAGTTGGTGGTGATTGACATTATCAACCAATAGCTAGCTCAACGCAAGTGCAGTGCAGTTCGACTTTTTAATTTTAACTAGCGCCATCCCATAAAAAAGTTGTACAATTGTACATGTACTCCTATATAGTCATAGAAGAGCAATTGATCTAAAAAATACATTTCATTATGGCAAATCGATCCAAGAGATCGAGCCTGCACTGTGTACTGCACACCGCGATGCGCTCGCTGTATTATGTGTCTCTTGATGCTGCTGGTGCGACTCGAGGGCGAATGAATAATCATTATTTATTGTACACACGGATAATTATTAATAATCAATTAATTTAGGCTTTGTTAGGCAGCCGCGGAAGCGCGGCTTGTCAAAAATTGAGTAGATCGCTCAATTGGATCCACGCGGTGTCTTACCATGCAAAATTATGAGTCTTCGCAGTAGGAGACCGTCGGCATGGCAAAGTGAAATTAGGTGGAACACACCAGCTGGCTCTAGCAAGGGCAACAGTTCTGCGCTTCAGCCGCGAGCCGTAAGCTGAATTATTTTTTTGTCCGATTTTTTCTACTTAAAGTACGCTACGCCGACTAGGGGCAGAGGGAACGAACTTTTTTTATCTAAGGCCAAGGGCCAGACAAAGAAAGCAGCTCATGACTGCGGACCAGAGGGAGAGAAAAGGAGAAGGAATAATGGATAGAGGAGAATAGGAGATCCGAGATTCGAGATGACGGAAAGAGAAAAGGCGAGAGAGAAGATGAGAGAAAGGATAAGAGGAGACAAGAAAGATTAGGAGAAAGGAGAGAGAGATGATAAGCAAGATGATAAGCCAAGGAGCGAAAATGAAAGCAGAGGGTGAGAAAAGAGGAGAGAAGAGACACAAACCTTGAGCGGGCCGGATTGCTATTGTGAAGTCTCAAAGGACCCGTGGGCCAGACAGAGAGAGTTTGAGTGGTAACCTTGAGTGGTACCCCCCCCTCCGTAATGCATGGCTCCCCCGTGCTCCAAAACAAGCTCCTTATCGCATTATACTACAAATTGTTGGCCTCATGGGACAGAATTTTATCCCGTAGAAATTCCAATTGCCAACAAATTGTAACTGGCCCAGCCAAACTGTCAGCCAGCCAATCAAACGCTAAAAATCTGCATGGGGTCGTCTTTATAAAATACGAATGCGTTACTGAACTGAATAATGGTAAAACCTTGAAGCAACAATTCCATTCTAATTGAAAGCATGACAACCGGCAGTCAAAGCGACATTCCAATGTCGATTCCATTCGAAATTGAAGCCAGCTTCAGCGCAAGTCTGCCGCACCTGCCACCGCCGCCACCGCTGCAGGCAACAACCACAAGTTCCGGAACAGGTGACACTTCTGGCGTTCGCGTGAAACGTCCAATGAACGCCTTCATGGTGTGGAGTCGGGCTCAGCGCCGATTGATGTCCAGCGCGAATCCGCGGATGCACAATTCCGAGATCAGTCAGAGACTGGGCGCCGCCTGGCGTGAGCTGCCTGAGGCGGCCAAGAAGCCTTACATTGAGGCGGCCAGCCGGTTGAGGGACCTGCACATGCGCGACCATCCCGGATACAAGTATCGGCCTCGGCGGAAGGCATCCAGAGCTGCCGGTTAGTTGTACAGGGAGGGCGGACAGGCTTCCCCTGTTTGTGTCTGCCGGTTACCTCTGTTTGTGTCTGCCGGTTACCTCTGCTTGTGTCTGCCGGTTACCTCTGTTTGTGTCTGCCGGTTACCTCTGCTTGTGTCTGCCGGTTACCTCTGTTTGTGTCTGCCGGTTACCTCTGCTTGTGTCTGCAGGTTACCTATGTTTGTGTCTGCCGGTTACCTCTGCTTGTGTCTGCCGGTTACCTCTGCTTGTGTCTGCAGGTTACCTATGTTTGTGTCTGCCGGTTACCTCTGCTTGTGTCTGCAGGTTACCTATGTTTGTGTCTGCCGGTTACCTCTGCTTGTGTCTGCGGGTTACCTATGTTTGTGTCTGCCTATCTGTCTGTCTGTCTGTCTGTCTGTCTGTCTGTCTGTCTGTCTGTCTGTCTGTCTGTCTGTCTGTCTGTCTGTCTGTCTGTCTGTCTGCCGGTTACCTCTGCTTGTGTCTGCGGGTTACCTCTGCTTGTGCCTGCCGGTTACCTCTGTTTGTGTCTGCCGGTTACCTCTGTTTGTGTCTGCCGGTTACCTATGTTTGTGTCTGCCGGTTACCTCTGTTTGTGTCTGCCGGTTACCTCTGTTTGTGTCTGCCGGTTACCTCTGTTTGTGTCTGCCGGTTACCTCTGTTTGTGTCTGCCGGTTACCTATGTTTGTGTCTGCCGGTTACCTCTGTTTGTGTCTGCCGGTTACCTCTGCTTGTGTCTGCCGGTTACCTCTGCTTGTGTCTGCAGGTTACCTATGTTTGTGTCTGCCGGTTACCTCTGCTTGTGTCTGCGGGTTGCCTATGTTTGTGTCTGCCTATCTGTCTGTCTGTCTGTCTGTCTGTCTGTCTGTCTGTCTGTCTGTCTGTCTGTCTGTCTGTCTGTCTGTCTGTCTGTCTGTCTGTCTGTCTGTCTGTCTGTCTGTCTGTCTGTCTGTCTGTCTGTCTGTCTGTCTGTCTGTCTGTCTGTCTGTCTGTCTGTCTGTCTGTCTGTTTGTCTGTCTGTCTGTCTGTCTGTCTGTCTGTCTGTCTGTCTGTCTGTTTGTCTGTCTGTCTGTCTGTCTGTCTGTCTGTCTGTCTGTCTGTCTGTCTGTCTGTTTGTCTGTCTGTCTGTCTGTCTGTCTGTCTGTCTGTCTGTCTGTCTGTTTGTCTGTCTGTCTGTCTGTCTGTCTGTCTGTCTGTCTGTCTGTCTGTCTGTCTGTCTGTCTGTCTGTCTGTCTGTCTGTCTGTCTGTCTGTCTGTCTGTCTGTCTGTCTGTCTGTCTGTCTGTCTGTCTGTCTGTCTGTCTGTCTATCTGTCTCGTCTGGCTGTCCATTAGTTATATTATTGTACTCATTAAAAAGTCCACACTGTCCATATTTTGAAAGGTTTTATTACACTCTGAAGAAGCGGAGCTTTATTTATTAGGAAACTAATATTTTGACATAGATAGCCATTATTACGGCCCATATGGTGCATGGGCTAGCCTTACACCCCATTATCATCTGTTCCGGATCTGGTGCTCCGATTTCCGTAATTCTTGTTCTGTCCCGCACAAAGCGCCTGCAATACTGCAAATGGTCTTTGTCAAAAATGCCCATAGGCCAAGCGTAGCAGATACCAATCTAGCAGCTTATTCGGGTGGTGCAGTTTCTTTGTTCATATTGAGAATTGTGTTTGTTTTTGTTCAAATTGCCAAAGAACTCTGCTTGCAAACTTTTATGACTCTTAGCTTCCACTGGCCGCAGTCTTTCCAAATTATAACCTACTATTGTCTTTTAGATGCAAAACAAGACCTAGTGCTATTTTAAAAGAGCTTGTAGATTAAAAATTATTTATCATTCACTTAATTACCGCTAGTTCTCTTAATTCTGTGCTTCTAGACTGGATGGGAGAGGACAGGTAAGAAAGGGAAGAGACAGGACAGGTGGGGAAGGGACAGGTGGGGAAGGGACAGGTGGGGAAGGGACAGGTGGGAAGAGACAGGTGGGGAAGGGACAGGTGGGGAAGGGACAGGTGGGGAAGGGACAGGTGGGGAAGGGAGAGGTGGGGAAGAGACAGGTGGGGAAGGGACAGGTGGGGAAGGGACAGGTGGGGAAGGGACAGGTGGGGAAGGGAGAGGTGGGGAAGAGACAGGTGGGGAAGGGACTGGCCGGGATGGGACAGGTGGGGAAGGGACAGGTGGGGAAGGGACTGGCGGGGATGGGACAGGTGGGGAAGGGACTGGCGGGGATGGGACAGGTGGGGAAGGGATGGGATCAGCGAGTGCAGTCTCTGCCATGAATTTCCACGGCGTCTGCCCCAAAAACGCAAATAATTTCAGCGGCGCCGAATGGCTCATCTGGCCAACGTCGATCAAACTCGGCGGGGCTCCACGTCTGCAGCCTGCCGCTGCCGCCGCCACAGCCACCGCCGGCACTGTCGATGCAGTCGCAGCTTCCTTGCAGCTTCACCATCGGATGGCCGCCGCCGCCACCGCCGCCGCCGCCGCCGCCGCCGCAGCTGCCACAGACGCCGGTGCCACTGAGGCCGCCAATCTGCGGCTGCGGCTGCAATGGCGTCGCCGTCTTCGAACCGCCTGGTTGCAGCTCCTCAGCTGCCGCCGCTGCCGCCGCTGCTGAATTCCAGAGATCGTTGGCCTCGTACAGCCTGCTGATGGGCTGGGTGGAGCAGCCATCCGCCTTCAGATTGGGATAGGCGTCTGTTTGACTGTGGGATTCGGGGACTGCTGCTCTGCAGTTTAGTTTATCCTAAGCTACTCGCATGTTGGCAGATTTATGACTAGGATAAAGTTTATTTACAGGTAATCATCAGTTAAGTGGTTGATTGATAGATAATCCTCAGTTAATTGATATATAATCCTCAGTTAATTGATAGATAATCCTCAGTTAATTGATAGATAATCCTCAGTTAATTGATAGATAGACCTCAGTTAATTGATAGATAATCCTCAGTTAATTGATAGATAATCCTCAGTTAATTGATAGACAATCCTCAGTTAATTGATAGATAATCCTCAGTTAATTTATAGATAATCCTCAGTTAGTTGATCGATGATCCCCAGTTAGTTAGTTGATCGATGATCCCCAGTTAGTTAGTTGATCGATAATCCTCAGTTAATTGATAGATAATCCTCAGTTAATTGATAGATAATCCTCAGTTAATTGATAGATAATCCTCAGTTAATTGATAGACAATCCTCAGTTAATTGATAGATAATCCTCAGTTAATTGATAGATAATCCTCAGTTAATTGATAGATAATCCTCACTTAATTGATAGATAATCCTCAGTTAATTGATATATAATCCTCAGTTAATTGATAGATAATCCTCAGTTGATTGATATATAATCCTCAATTAGTTGTTCGATAATCCTCAGTTAGTTGTTCGATAATCCTCAGTTAATTGATAGATAATCCTCAGTTAGTTAATTGATAGATAATCCTCAGTTAATTGATAGATAATCCTCAGTTAATTGATAGACAATCCTCAGTTAATTGATAGATAATCCTCAGTTAATTGATAGATAATCCTCAGTTAATTGATAGATAATCCTCAGTTAATAGATATATAATCCTCAGTTAATTGATAGATAATCCTCAGTTAATTGATAGATAATCCTCAGTTAATTGATAGATAATCCTCAGTTAATTGATATATAATCCTCAGTTAATTGATATATAATCCTCAGTTAATAGATATATAATCCTCAGTTAATTGATAGATAATCCTCAGTTAATTGATAGATAATCCTCAGTTAATTGATAGATAATTCTCAGTTAATTGATATATAATCCTCAGTTAATTGATATATAATCCTCAGTTAATTGATATATAATCCTCAGTTAATTGATATATAATCCTCAGTTAATTGATAGATAATCCTCAGTTAATTGATAGATAATCCTCAGTTAATTGATAGATAATCCTCAGTTCATTGATATATAATCCTCAGTTCATTGATATATAATCCTCAGTTAATTGATAGATAATCCTCAGTTAATTGATAGATAATCCTCAGTTCATTGATATATAATCCTCAGTTCATTGATATATAATCCTCAGTTAATTGATAGATAATCCTCAGTTAATTGATATATAATCCTCAGTTAATTGATATATAATCCTCAGTTAATTGATAGATAATCCTCAGTTAATTGATATATAATCCTCAGTTAATTGATAGATAATCCTCAGTTAATTGATAGATAATCATCAGTTAGTTGACCGATAATCCCCAGTTAATTGATCGATAATCCTCAGTTAATTGATATATAATCCTCGGTTAATTGATAGATAATCCTCAGTTCATTGATATATAATCCTCAGTTCATTGATATATAATCCTCAGTTAATTGATAGATAATCCTCAGTTAATTGATAGATAATCCTCAGTTAATTGATAGATAATCCTCAGTTAATTGATATATAATCCTCAGTTAATTGATATATAATCCTCAGTTAATTGATAGATAATCATCAGTTAGTTGATAGATAATCCCCAGTTAATTGATCGATAATCCTCAGTTAATTGATATATAATCCTCGGTTAATTTATAGATAATCCTCAGTTCATTGATATATAATCCTCAGTTAATTGATATATAATCCTCAGTTAATTGATAGATAATCCTCAGTTAATTGATATATAATCCTCAGTTAATTGATAGATAATCCTCAGTTAATTTATAGATAATCCTCAGTTAATTGATATATAATCCTCAGTTAATTGATAGATAATCCTCAGTTAATTGATAGATAATCCTCAGTTAATTGATATATAATCCTCAGTTAATTGATATATAATCCTCAGTTAATTGATAGATAATCCTCAGTTAATTGATAGATAATCCTCAGTTAATTGATAGATAATCCTCAGTTAATTGATAGATAATCCTCAGTTAATTGATAGATAATCCTCAGTTAATTGATAGATAATTCTCAGTTAATTGATAGATAATCCTCAGTTAATTGATAGATAATCCTCAGTTCATTGATATATAATCCTCAGTTAATTGATAGATAATCCTCAGTTAATTGATAGATAATCCTCAGTTAATTGATAGATAATCCTCAGTTAATTGATAGATAATCCTCAGTTGATTGATATATAATCCTCAATTAGTTGTTCGATAATCCTCAGTTAATTGATAGATAATTCTCAGTTAATTGATAGATAATCCTCAGTTAATTGATAGATAATCCTCAGTTCATTGATATATAATCCTCAGTTAATTGATAGATAATCCTCAGTTCATTGATATATAATCCTCAGTTAATTGATAGATAATCCTCAGTTAATTGATAGATAATCCTCAGTTAATTGATAGATAATCCTCAGTTAATTGATAGATAATCCTCAGTTAATAGATATATAATCCTCAGTTAATTGATAGATAATCCTCAGTTAATTGATAGATAATCCTCAGTTAATTGATAGATAATCCTCAGTTAATTGATATATAATCCTCAGTTAATTGATATATAATCCTCAGTTAATAGATATATAATCCTCAGTTAATTGATAGATAATCCTCAGTTAATTGATAGATAATCCTCAGTTAATTGATAGATAATTCTCAGTTAATTGATATATAATCCTCAGTTAATTGATATATAATCCTCAGTTAATTGATATATAATCCTCAGTTAATTGATATATAATCCTCAGTTAATTGATAGATAATCCTCAGTTAATTGATAGATAATCCTCAGTTAATTGATAGATAATCCTCAGTTCATTGATATATAATCCTCAGTTCATTGATATATAATCCTCAGTTAATTGATAGATAATCCTCAGTTAATTGATAGATAATCCTCAGTTCATTGATATATAATCCTCAGTTCATTGATATATAATCCTCAGTTAATTGATAGATAATCCTCAGTTAATTGATATATAATCCTCAGTTAATTGATATATAATCCTCAGTTAATTGATAGATAATCCTCAGTTAATTGATATATAATCCTCAGTTAATTGATATATAATCCTCAGTTAATTGATAGATAATCATCAGTTAGTTGACCGATAATCCCCAGTTAATTGATCGATAATCCTCAGTTAATTGATATATAATCCTCGGTTAATTGATAGATAATCCTCAGTTCATTGATATATAATCCTCAGTTCATTGATATATAATCCTCAGTTAATTGATAGATAATCCTCAGTTAATTGATAGATAATCCTCAGTTAATTGATAGATAATCCTCAGTTAATTGATATATAATCCTCAGTTAATTGATATATAATCCTCAGTTAATTGATAGATAATCATCAGTTAGTTGATAGATAATCCCCAGTTAATTGATCGATAATCCTCAGTTAATTGATATATAATCCTCAGTTAATTGATATATAATCCTCAGTTAATTGATAGATAATCATCAGTTAGTTGATAGATAATCCCCAGTTAATTGATCGATAATCCTCAGTTAATTGATATATAATCCTCGGTTAATTTATAGATAATCCTCAGTTCATTGATATATAATCCTCAGTTAATTGATATATAATCCTCAGTTAATTGATAGATAATCCTCAGTTAATTGATATATAATCCTCAGTTAATTGATAGATAATCCTCAGTTAATTTATAGATAATCCTCAGTTAATTGATATATAATCCTCAGTTAATTGATAGATAATCCTCAGTTAATTGATAGATAATCCTCAGTTAATTGATATATAATCCTCAGTTAATTGATATATAATCCTCAGTTAATTGATAGATAATCCTCAGTTAATTGATAGATAATCCTCAGTTAATTGATAGATAATCCTCAGTTAATTGATAGATAATCCTCAGTTAATTGATAGATAATCCTCAGTTAATTGATAGATAATTCTCAGTTAATTGATAGATAATCCTCAGTTAATTGATAGATAATCCTCAGTTCATTGATATATAATCCTCAGTTAATTGATAGATAATCCTCAGTTAATTGATAGATAATCCTCAGTTAATTGATAGATAATCCTCAGTTAATTGATAGATAATCCTCAGTTAATTGATAGATAATCCTCAGTTAATTGATAGATAATTCTCAGTTAATTGATAGATAATCCTCAGTTAATTGATAGATAATCCTCAGTTCATTGATATATAATCCTCAGTTAATTGATAGATAATCCTCAGTTAATTGATAGATAATTCTCAGTTAATTGACTACCTGTTGCTGTCATGTCGTGGATTACAAAATCAAAATTTAATTTATAATGTTTTCAGTAACATTAATGTGTCTTGGTGTCTTACTCTTATATTGTGAAATAAACTTCTTTTTTGCAAAAATATACCCAAGTACACATCTTATTAAACACAGCCGACAAAAGTTATGTCATTTGTTTTACTATTTATAATTATTAGAAAATTAAATACTCTCTCAGCAGCTGAGAGGAACAGGACAGAACAATAAAAAACTGCTCAAAATTCATGCCGCAAAAAAGTCTTAACGGATTGAGATAAATCAACAAAATCTATTGCGCATCGCAGCAATCGACTCCCCAATTAGAAGAGGGGATCGCGGCGCCCCCCCCCCACAGAAGGATTGTAAATGAGTATTATATTAGGCAAGACAAAGAAAACCCAGTCTGGTATTATGCGCAAACAATAGCACAGACTCAATGGGCTTTATTCAGCTTCCCAGCAGCAGTCAACTGTCTTGAAGAAGCCGCTGCTCACAATTGCAACAAAGCAGAGTTGCTTTTAATTGTTTCCAGAAATCGGCAGCAGAAACAGCAACAGCAGAAAAAATCAATTTAAAAAAATAGTTTTTATTTTCCACAGCTAACTGCTTTCCGCTGCAAGAAAAAATTGGCTACGAGAAAAACCCCTGAGCTGAGTGTGATCCGCTCCGCTGCGATGACTGCAGCTTGGTGGAGAACAATAACCTATTGTTTTCGCCACCCATTGTGGAGCAAACCTTTGTCGGTGTAGAATCAACTGCTTTGTTATTTTGCCGTCTTCTTCAGTGCGCCCGCCGCCCTTGCATTCAAGCAGAATACTGTTTAGCATTGCCTGTACAGGTAAAAATATCCCAATTAACTTGGCATAAATGCATCGCGCCCACTCGGAACAGCTGGACCGTAGAAGGAGCAGTCATTTCATTTCGATTTCAACGTTTTTTATTGTTTTCGGCCATTTCAAAAACGATCAAACGGGAGGCATTGAGACGGGAAAATAGGAGTTTAAAAACAGTGCAGCATGTTGAATAGCTGCAGAGAAGCATGAATTTGGTAGATAGCAGCTCACTGGAATTGGGGAGGGGCTGCAGCTCACTGGAATTGGAGAGGGGCTGCAGCTCACTGGAATTGGGGAGGGGCTGCAGCTCACTGGAATTGGGGAGGGGCTGCAGCTCACTGGAATTGGGGAGGGGCTGCAGCTCACTGGACTTGGGGAGGGGCTGCAGCTCACTGGAATTGGGGAGGGGCTGCAGCTCACTGCAATCAAGGAAAGGTTGCAGCTCATAGAATTGGGGAGGGGCTGCAGCTCACTGGAATTGGGGAGGGGCTGCAGCTCACTGCAATCAAGGAAAGGTTGCAGCTCATAGAATTGGGGAGGGGCTGCAGCTCACTGGAATTGGGGAGGGGCTGCAGCTCACTGGAATTGGGGAGGGGCTGCAGCTCACTGGAACAGGGGGGGGGGGGGTGCTACAGCTACAGCTAGGTGACAAGATGTTGAACGAGCAGCTACATGTAGCTAATAAGCATATATAAAGTTCTGGCACGTAAGCATTGAGGAATCAAAACACAGATTAATGACGTTATATTCTAGCTTTACATGTAAATCCTGATCACACAACTTTAGCGACATTTTAATCAGAATTAAGCACACAGAATCTTTTAAAAAGTTAAACGAACGTCACGCTCTGTTTTCTGTCACAGAATCCTGGTCGTGCTGCATCTCCTGGAAGCGAGCCTTCACTTTGTTTCTGAGCACGTTCTGCCTTCTGTGAAGTAGAATTCGCTGGTAAAGCAGCACAAGATTTTCCAGAGTGACAATCAGCAGTAGGAGCAGTAGGATAACCAGAACTACAATGACCAGTGGCTGCTTGTAGAATACATAGTCTGCAGTCTTCTCCTTAGTGCTGAGGCTATAAAACTCTTTTATGCTGAATGACATGGCGATTTTTTGCTTTTTAAACCAATGATTTATAATTGCATGAATGATTAAGTAATGTACGTGTCTTACCGTTCAAATTTATGAAAAGTTTGGTCTGGAAGTCTATGGTGAAAATCGTTGACGTACGAATGTAAAGATTTAATGTGCTACTTTTTGTGTTTTTTTAACCAATTTGGTTTCACCGGTGCTTGATAGAATTGGTACACGCTCGTATAGGTGTCAACTGTGATAATTAGGTCATAGGGATCCATAGGGACTTAGTGGAGGTCATAGGGATCCATAGGGACTTAGTGGAGGTCGTGGGGATCCATAGGGACTTAGTGGAGGTCATAGGGATCCATAAGGACTTATTGGAGGCCATAGGGATCCATAAAGACTTAGTGGAGGTCATAGGGATCCATAAGGACTTAGTGAAGGTCATAGGGATCCATAAGGACTTAGTGAAGGTCATAGGGATCCATAAAGACTTAGTGGAGGTCATAGGGATCCATAAGGACTTAGTGAAGGTCATAGGGATCCATAAGGACTTAGTGGAGGTCATAGGGATCCATAGGGACTTAGTGGAGGTCATAGGGATCCATAGGGACTTAGTGGAGGTCATAGGGATCCATAAGGACTTAGTGAAGGTCATAGGGATCCATAAGGACTTATTGGAGGCCATAGGGATCCATAGGGACTTGGTGGAGGTCATAGGGATCCATAGGGACTTAGTGGATGTCATAGGGATCCATAGGGACTTAGTGGATGTCATAGGGATCCATAAGGACTTAGTGGAGGTCATAGGGATCCATAAGGACTTAGTGAAGGTCATAGGGATCCATAAGGACTTAGTGAAGGTCATAGGGATCCATAAGGACTTAGTGGAGGTCATAGGGATCCATAGGGACTTAGTGGATGTCATAGGGATCCATAAGGACTTAGTGGAGGTCATAGGGATCCATAGGGATCCATAGGGACTTAGTGGATGATAGGGATCCATAGGGACTTAGTGGAGGTCATAGGGATCCATAAGGACTTAGTGAAGGTCATAGGGATCCATAAGGACTTAGTGAAGGTCATAGGGATCCATAAGGACTTAGTGGAGGTCATAGGGATCCATAGGGACTTAGTGGATGTCATAGGGATCCATAGGGACTTAGTGGAGGTCGTGGGGATCCATAGGGACTTAGTGGAGGTCATAGGGATCCATAAGGACTTATTGGAGGCCATAGGGATCCATAGGGACTTAGTGGATGTCATAGGGATCCATAGGGACTTAGTGGATGTCATAGGGATCCATAAGGACTTAGTGGAGGTCATAGGGATCCATAAGGACTTAGTGGAGGTCATAGGGATCCATAAGGACTTAGTGGAGGTCATAGGGATCCATAAGGACTTAGTGGAGGTCATAGGGATCCATAGGGACTTAGTGGATGATAGGGATCCATAGGGACTTAGTGGAGGTCGTAGGGATCCATAAGGACTTTGGGGAAGGGATCCATACGACTTATCATATATTCTTTTAGCGATCGTATTCCAGGTAGAGTAAAATTATCTAGAAATTTGAGTAGAAAACAGCAGAATTTCAACAACCCTTGCGGGACAGCACTGGGGCGTTTCCGTCCTTACCAACCGGTTTCCCGTAAAATCCCGTAAAAGAGTCGTATCTAATAACCGAACCAGTATTTTAAACAGTTTTGTAATAGTTAGCCAAGCAGAGGGGCGGGTGGGGCTGCGTCAGAAAGATTCTTGGCATTCTTCGCCTCACAATGAAAAGATGTTTACTTATCAGACCCATCTGTGTGCCCATGCTTGGTAAAGAATAAGACAGATAGCTATTCTACACAGAATAATACTTTGGTCTAAGCTAAGCGCCAAGTTTGCCCACCTTCGGTCTCTCTCTCTCTCTCTCTCTCTCTTCTATAGAACAAAAAGTCTAGAAAAATGGATAGAAATAAAAACGACGACTGTGAATAGTAGGCGCAGGGGTCAACCTAGCTCACAGCCTGCACTCGGTTGTTTTAGCTTCTAACAAGCTTTCAAGCCTAGATATGTCTGAACTCGAAATGGAGCAGCAGATGGAGCAGCAGCTTGAGCAGCAGTTTGAGCAGCAGCTTGAGCAGCAGCTTGAGCAGCAGCTTGAGCAGCGGACCAATTCCGCTCCAATCGTCGTTGACGAAGAGTTCAACGAGGAGTGCCTGGAGGCGCACAACGAATGCCGGGAACTGCACGGCTGTCCACCGTTGGAGCTGTCGGAGAAGCTGGCTAGGAGTGCTCAGGCTTGGGCCAACCACCTGGCCAGTCTTGGCCGGCTGCAGCACAGCACGCCCAACCCGAGAGGCAGCTACGGCGAGAACATAGCCATGAAGATGGTGCAGGGCAGTCAGGAGTACAGGGGCAGTCAGTGCACGGCGCAGTGGTACTCGGAGATTGAGATGTACGACTTCAACGGTGGAGAGAACCAGATGAATTGCGGTGAGTTGAGAACTACCTGCCTGGCTGGGGCACCGATGCTGTAGTTACCTGCCTGGCTGGGGTGGAGGGGCTGGGGAAACCGGTGCTGTAATTATCTCCCTGGCTGGAGTGGAGGGGCTAGGGCAACGATGCTGTAATTATCTACCTGGCTGGGGTGGAGGGGCTGGGGCACCGATGCTGTAGTTATCTCCCTGGCTGGGGTGGAGGGGCTGGGGCACCGATGCTGTAGTTATCTCCCTGGCTGGAGTGGAAGGGCTGGGGGCACCGATGCTGTAGTTATCTCCCTGGCTGGAGTGGAGGGGCTGGGGCACCGATGCTGTAATTATCTACCTGGCTGGGGTGGAGGGGCTGGGGCACCGATGCTGTAGTTATATCCCTGGCTGGGGTGGAGGGGCTGGGGGCACCGATGCTGTAGTTATATCCCTGGCTGGGGTGGAGGGGCTGGGGCACCGATGCTGTAGTTATATCCCTGGCTGGGGTGGAGGGGCTGGGGCACCGATGCTGTAGTTATCTCCCTGGCTGGAGTGGAAGGGCTGGGGGCACCGATGCTGTAGTTATCTCCCTGGCTGGAGTGGAGGGGCTGGGGCACCGATGCTGTAATTATCTACCTGGCTGGGGTGGAGGGGCTGGGGCACCGATGCTGTAGTTATATCCCTGGCTGGGGTGGAGGGGCTGGGGGCACCGATGCTGTAGTTATATCCCTGGCTGGGGTGGAGGGGCTGGGGGCACCGATGCTGTAATTATCTACCTGGCTGGGGTGGAGGGGCTGGGGCACCGATGCTCTAATTATCTACCTGGCTGGGGTGGAGGGTCTGGGGCACCGATTATCTACCTGGGGCATCGATGCTGCAATTATCTGCTGTCCCGTGTTAACTGCAGGTCACTTCTCTCAGGTGGTGTGGAAGAGCACCAAGGAGGCCGGCTTCGGGAAGGCGATGGCACCAGACGGCAAGATGTTTACAGTCGGGCAGTACTCTCCCCCGGGAAACTTCATGAACAAGTGGCGCGCCAACATTCCCGCGCCCCTGTCTGGTGAGATTTGGGTGCCGACGCGCGACGATATCAGTGAGTGCCAAGATGACATAAATTGTTAAATCGTTTCATTCTGCAAGGTTGAAGATTCAGAGAATGAGCTGCAATGAGAAGGGGAAGAGAGACTGGAGATGAGATGGGAAAGAGAGACTGGAAATGAGATACGGAAGAGAGACTGGAGATTAGATGAGGAAGAGAGACTGGAGATGAGATGAGAGAGAGAGAGACTGGAGATGAGATGGGGAAGAGAGACTGGAGATGAGATGAGAGAGAGAGACTGGAGATGAGATGGGGAAGAGAGACTGGAGATTAGATGAGGAAGAGAGACTGGAGATGAGATGAGAGAGAGAGAGACTGGAGATGAGATGGGGAAGAGAGACTGGAGATGAGATGAGAGAGAGAGAGACTGGAGATGAGATGGGGAAGAGAGACTGGAGATGAGATGAGAGAGAGAGACTGGAGATGAGATGGGGAAGGAGACTGGAGATGAGATGAGAGAGAGAGACTGGAGATGAGATGAGGAAAAGAGAGCCTGTAGATGAGATGGGTAAGAGAGACTATAGATAAAGATGGAGTGAGACTGCAGATGAAAAGAATGGACAGGTGGAGCATTATCCAGTCCCTTGTCACGAACAGTGGGCGGCCAAAGCTCGCAGCAGCAGCAGCAGCCGCAGCAGCCGCAGCAGTACATCAAGCAGCAGCCGCAGCAGCCGCAGCAGTACATCAAGCAGCAGCCGCAGCAGCCACAGCAGTACATCAAGCAGCAGCCGCAGCAGCCGCAGCAGCCCCAGCAGTCAGTCATCAGCCAAGGAGGCGGCCAGGAACCCGACCCGGCCGATCCGAGTGACCGGCCGGTTGGCAAAGCCACGAAAACTCGAATTGTGAACGGCGAGAAGACCGTGACGGTGACGGTGACCTTCGCCAGGCCGGACGGAAGTCGCTACCAGCTGTCGAAGGAGACCACGACTAGTCAGGACGGCGGCTCCCAGCCGGCGCGCCCCGACATCGGCCAGGAGATGATCATCCAGCCGACTCGATTTCGTCGAAATTTTGCCGCTCCGCCGACGGTGTCTGGCAATGACGGCGGCGGCGAAGACGACGCCGAGCTTAGAGAGACATTCGCTGACGAGGTGGCCAAGCAGCACAACGAGCTGCGCAGGAGGCACGGAGCTCCGGAGCTTCGCCGATCGAAGTCTTTGGACCGGCTGGCGCAGAGCTGGGCCGAGTTGCTCAGCCAGTCGGGGAGGCTGCAGCATCGCCCAGCCGAGGACTTCAACGACGCCAGCGTTGGGCAGAATATCGCGAAGAGGCCGGCGGAGGACACCAGCGGGTGGGACTGGCGGCAGGCTGGCAGGCAGCTGGTGCTGCAGTGGTACGGCGAGAGACACCGGTTCGACTTCGGGAGGCCCGACCCTGGCGACATATGCGGAGGTGCGTAGCCGGGCTTGGTCTGGCATCTCTACCCTCTGAGGGCCGTTTGGGGCTGGCATCTCTACCCTCTGAGGGCCGTTTGGGGCTGGCATCTCTACCCTCGGAGGGCCGTTTGGGGCTGGCATCTCTACCCTCGGAGGGCCGTTTGGGGCTGGCATCTCTACCCTCTGAGGGCCGTTTGGGGCTGTTACCTTTACCTTCTGGGGGTGTGGATAGGCTGGTCTGTAGGTATCCAGAGTAGAGTTCCGTGTGTTTGGTTCCGTGTGTATGTAGGGTCTGGTTCCGTGTGTATGTAGGGTTTGGTTCCGTGTGTACATTGGGTCTGGTTCCGTGTGTATGTAGGGTTTGGTTCCGTGTGTATGTAGGGTCTGTTTCCGTGTGTATGTAGGGTTTGGTTCCGTGTGTATGTAGGGTCTGTTTCCGTGTGTACATTGGGTCTGGTTCCGTGTGTATGTAGGGTCTGGTTCCGTGTGTATGTAGGGTTTGGTTACGTGTGTATGTAGGGTTTGGTTCCGTGTGTATGTAGGGTTTGGTTCCGTGTCTATGTAGGGTTTGGTTCCGTGTGTATGTAGGGTTTGGTTCCGTGTGTATGTAGGGTTTGGTTCCGTGTGTATGTAGGGTTTGGTTCCGTGTCTATGTAGGGTTTGGTTCCGTGTGTATGTAGGGTTTGGTTCCGTGTCTATGTAGGGTTTGGTTCCGTGTGTATGTAGGGTTTGGTTCCGTGTGCATGTAGGGTTTGGTTCCGTGTGTATGTAGGGTTGGTTCCGTGCGTACTAGGGTCTGGTTTTGCTGGTATCATGATGTGGTGCATTCCAAAATGCATTATTTTCACAACAGGTCACTTCAGCCAGCTGGTTTGGTGCTCCTCCGAGGACCTGGGCGTCGGGCTGGCCGTGGACCCGGACACCGGAGACCAGTACGCCGCCTGCTTTTACCGGCCTGGCGGAAATCTGGCCGGCCAATTTGCCGATAACGTGCTGCCAAGCTACGATTAAAAATCTGACAATATTCAATTTTGCTACTGCTCTTCTAAGTAGCGTTACGCAGCAACTTTTTCTTTTTGACTAGTATACCTGCAACTAGCCATAATTAAGCAAAAAATTTAAAACTATTTCTATGCAGATCGACTGACACTACTGCAGTGTATATATCAGTAGTATGATGCAGACATGTTTCTTACTGTTCACACTGTGGTGAAATAATTAGGCAACATTGAGTTTTGGTTAGATCAGACCACAAGCATTATTATTACATGTATCTAAATGAAAATTTTTTTTAATAAACTCACCAAGTCTTCATAACTCTTGCAGGCTCTAACAAACATGCGCTTCTATTTTTTGTTAGAATATTTCCACGCATTCACTTGCTTTTCTAGACAGAGCCTAGACTCTACTAGTTAGTGTTTAGCCTCAGATAGAGTGTTTAGTCTCTAGAATAAAGTGCTTAGACTCTAGATAGTTCTTATAGTCTCTAGATAAGAGTGCTCAGTTTCTAGATAGAGTTTTTAGTCTCTAAGCCTAGCAGTGCCTGGCTCTGCCAGAGCGACACGCTGGCGCAGTTCCTCTTCGTGCTGCTGCTGGACTGGATGCTTCGGACCGCACTCCCCTCGGCTGACGACGGCTTCCTGCTGCGCAGACGCATCGGTCGCCGCCACAGCGAAAAGCGCCTAAGCGTGCTTGGCTACGCCGACGACCTCGCCCTCCTGTCCTCATCCGTTGAAGGCGCCCAGCGCCAAATCGACAGGCTGGTCGAGGTGGAATCGAGCATCGGTCTGATCATCAACACGCTGAAGACCGAGGTGCTGACTGTGCCGGCCGACATCCCAGCGGACCTGACGTGCCGCGGCGCAGACGGGCAGACCACCAGGCTCGCACGCTGCCAGCGGTTCACCTACCTCGGCGGTCTGGTGCCCCACGTACGTGGAAGAGGACCTCCGGCGGCGCAGAGGACTTGCCTGGGCGGTCTTCCGTTCGATCCGGGCCGTCCTCCAGTCCGAAGCGCTGCCCGACCGCCAGAGGGCTCGGCTGTGGCAGGCGGTGGTCGAAACCGTCCTGCTATGCAACGCCGAGACGTGGACGCTGACGGCCACGCTAGAGCGGCAGCTGGACTCGGCGCACTCAGGGCTGCTCCCTGCGGCCTTTCGAGCTGACGAGAGCGTCGGGACCGAGGCCCTGTACGATCGGGCCAAGCTGCAGCGGCGCGGCGGCGACTTCAACTGGCGGGCCACGTGATCCGGGCCGAGG
>NIVC01002601.1:75000-107500 GCA_002269645.1 Macrostomum lignano | reverse complement strand
AACTACTGTACCGGATTGAACCATGGACAGCTATATTCAAGAATCTGGAATGGAAACTACTATACCGGATTGAACCATGGACAGCTATATTCAAGATTCTGGAATGGAAACTACTATACCGGATTGAACCATGAACAGCTATTATCAAGAATTCGGAATGAAAACTGCTTTGTCTCCTAGCTGGTAATTCAACCGTCATTCGGGTATAGAAAAATCGAAGATTTTTAGAAGATTTCGAAGTTCCTCTTGAAGTCTTGTAGCACGGAATTCCATAGACCAAGAAGGAAAGAGCTAGTTGCTATGACGAAGTCCCTGTTCAAACCTTTAATAGCAATTTTTTCTTTAATAAAAAACTTTGCCAGAAATTCCCGAGCACTTCCTGCCAGATCCTTGCTTTGAGGAAGCGGAGGCTGACCGCGTGGTCCGTTTTTACAATGGGCTGAAGCACCGACTAAAAGGGAAATTGTGCCTATGGAAAGATGAATGAGGAAAGTCTGTTTCTGCAGGAAGGATGTGGCCCTGCACTGGGCTTACAGAGAGGATGCATTGTCTTCTGCTTTTGCTGGCTCGTGGCTTTGAAACTGGGGATTGGGATTATTTGGCTAGGGGCAGGGGATAAAAACTTAGGGTAGTGAGAGTGACAGATGGTTAGTGAGTGAGAGTTACAGATGGTTAGTGAGTGAGAGTGACAGTTGGTTAGTGAGTGAGAGTGACAGATGGTTAGTGAGTGAGAGTGACAGATGGTTAGTGGGTGAGAGTGACAGTTGGTTAGTGAGTGAGAGTGACAGATGGTTAGTGAGTGAGAGTGACAGATGGTTAGTGGGTGAGAGTGACAGATGGTTAGTGAGTGAGAGTGACAGATGGTTAGTGAGTGAGAGTGACAGATGGTTAGTGAGTGAGAGTGACAGATGGTTAGTGAGTGAGAGTGACAGATGGTTAGTGAGTGAGAGTAACAGATGGTTAGTGAGTAAGAGTGACAGATGGTTGGTGAGTGACAGTGACAGATTTTTAGTGAGTGAGAGTGACAGATGGTTAGTGGGTGAGAGTGACAGATGGTTAGTGAGTGAGAGTGACAGATGGTTAGTGACTGAGAGTGACAGATGGTTAGTGAGTGAAAGTGAGAGTGAAAGATGGTTAGTGGGTGAAAGTGAGAGTGACAGATGGTTAGTGGGGGAAAGTGATAGTGACAGATGGTTAATGGGTGAAAGTGAGAGTGAAAGATGGTTAGTGGGTGAAAGTGAGAGTGAAAAATGTTTAGTGGGTGAAAGTGAGAGTGACAGATGGTTAGTGGGGGAAAGTGATAGTGACAGATGGTTAATGGGTGAAAGTGAGAGTGAAAGATGGTTAGTGGGTGAAAGTGAGAGTTGGTTAGTGAGTGAGAGTGACAGATGGTTAGTGAGTGAGAGTGACAGATGGTTAGTGAGTGAGAGTGACAGATGGTTAGTGAGCGAGAGTGACAGATGGTTAGTGGGTGAGAGTGACAGATGGTTAGTGGGTGAGAGTGACAGATGGTTAGTGAGTGAGAGTAACAGATGGTTAGTGAGTGAGAGTGACAGATGGTTAGTGAGTGAGAGTGACAGATGTTTAGTGAGTGAGAGTGACAGATGGTTAGTGAGTGAGAGTGACAGATGGTTAGTGGGTGAGAGTGACAGATGGTTAGTGAGTGAGAGTGACAGATGGTTAGTGGGTGAGAGTGACAGATGGTTAGTGAGTGAGAGTGACGGATGGTTAGTGAGTGAGAGTGACAGATGGTTAGTGGGTGAGAGTGACAGATGGTTAGTGAGTGAGAGTGACGGATGGTTAGTGGGTGAAAGTGAGAGTGAAAGATGGTTAGTGGGTGAGAGTGAGAGTGAAAGATGGTTAGTGAGTGAGAGTGACAGATGGTTAGTGAGTGAGAGTGACAGATGTTTAGTGAGTGAGAGTGACAGATGGTTAGTGAGTGAGAGTGACAGATGGTTAGTGGGTGAGAGTGACAGATGGTTAGTGAGTGAGAGTGACAGATGGTTAGTGAGTGAGAGTGACAGATGGTTAGTGGGTGAGAGTGACAGATGGTTAGTGAGTGAGAGTGACGGATGGTTAGTGGGTGAAAGTGAGAGTGAAAGATGGTTAGTGGGTGAGAGTGAGAGTGAAAGATGGTTAGTGAGTGAGAGTGACAGATGGTTAGTGAGTGAGAGTGACAGATGGTTAGTGAGTGATAGTGACAGATGGTTAGTGAGTGATAGTGACAGATGGTTATTGGGTGAAAGCGAGAGGGACAGATGGTTAGTGGGTGAAAGCGAGAGTGACAGATGGTTAGTGGGTGAAAGCGAGAGTGACAGATGGTTAGTGGGTGAAAGCGAGAGTGACAGATGGTTAATGGGTGAAAGTGAGAGTGACAGATGGTTAATGGGTGAAAGTGAGAGTGACAGATGGTTATTGGGTGAAAGTGAGAGTGACAGATGGTTATTGGGTGAAAGCGAGAGTGACAGATGGTTAGTGGGTGAAAGCGAGAGTGACAGATGGTTATTGGGTGAAAGCGAGAGTGACAGATGGTTAGTGGGTGAAAGCGAGAGTGACAGATGGTTAGTGGGTGAAAGCGAGAGTGACAGATGGTTAGTGGGTGAAAGTGAGAGTGTAGCACGTGACCTCTGTTTGATTCCATGCGTTCTCTATTTTCTAAGACATGAGCAGGATCGGCTCAGGCTCTTTGATGGAGACGATGAAAACTCGTCACTCCAGCTCCGTCATGCATAATTGACTTTTCCAGCTGAGCTGGCGGCTGACGCTCAGTGCAAACTTTGACACTACGTTTCCGTCTATTAGTTGCACCGACGAGTGCTGGCGAGACACCTCGCCTGCTCACATGGCAGGCACCAGCCTTTCTCCGTTTTCAGCTCCCCTTTGGCAGGCATCCTTTAGCTCCTAAGCTGACTTCAGTTGGGAGTGCCAAACGAGGTGAGGAGAGCTCACCGCTCCTCCACTCACTCACAATGACTTACCTTGAGTAACTACCACCGAATATACCATTTGCTCTACTCGATCATCTACTCGAAACTCTACTCGATCATCTACTCGAAACTCTACTCGATCATCTACTCGACACTCTACTCATCATCTACTAAACGCTCTACTCATCATCTACTCGACGCTCTACTCGATCATCTACTAAACGCTCAACTCGATCATCTACTAAACGCTCTACTCGATCATCTACTCGACACTCTACTCGATCATCTACTCGACACTCTACTCGATCATCTACTCGACACTCTACTCGATCATCTACTCGACACTCTACTCGATCATCTACTCGACACTCTACTCGATCATCTACTCGACACTCTACTCAATCATCTACTCGACACTCTACTCGATCATCTACTCGACACTCTACTCGATCATCTACTCGATCCATCTACTCGACACTCTACTGCAGGGGTGGGCAAACTTTTACCTTAAGGGCCAGCTAAAGAATCCAAGTCAAGCCTGCGCGCCAGGTGAGAGAGGAAAGGAGAGGAGAGAGAGCTGAGAAGAGACACAAACCCTCAAACCTTGAGCGGGCCGGATTGCTATTGTGAAGTTTCAAAGGACCCGAAGGCCCGGGTAGAGAGGCTTTGCACTACTGCATACTAGTATCAATCCACTCGACTGTCTATTGTACCCTCACACAGCTGTCTTCTCTCGCCCTATTTATAATAATATAATAATATTAATACATGTAATATAGTACAAATAGCCATAAAACTATGCAATAGGACTGCATGTATTTTTTCTTTCGATTCTGGAGGCTCTCGGTTCGTGGACACTCGTTACAATATTTTTTAGTTCATCCGTAGAACACCTCATCCCAACAGACAAGGGCCCGACGGCAAACCCAAGTCTTCCTCTCCTTGAAGGAAACATTCCCAGAAGTTTCCTTCTGGGAAGGAAAACTTAAATTAATAAATTAAATAATAAATGAAATCATAAAAGGCCTGTCTATTGCCGGTAGACATTTTCTTTGAACCGTAAATGCCCCTCATCATCATCATCATCATCATCATCATCATCATCATCACAGACTCTGAGGACACTTCATTTAACTGATTGCGAGAGCAACCCCAGACTCTTTGGTGCGGAAGCAGAATTTTGTAAACAGGACAAACAGTTCCCCAATGATCCTGCTCGTTCGTTGCTTGATCACGTGACTTATGCAGAAGGAAGCTTGGTTTGAATATCCAGTCTGTTTTATACTGCAGATTATGATAGAGAACGAGGGTGAATTTCTGTTAATCCACTGTGATCGTTATTCAATCAAATTAAATTGAAATTGAAAATGAAATATGATCTTGATATGAAAATATTGAGAAGTTAATTTAGCGTATGCAGTTCTATGCTTTCAAGCAACATTTATTTTTATTTTCAGTGTGAATGCTCTATCTTAATCGTGAATGTATTTTCTTAAGCGCAGATGACTTTTATCTAAAGCGTGAATGTCTTTATCCTAGGTGTGAATGTCTTTATCTTAAGTGTGAATGTCTTTATCTTAAGTGTGAATGCCTTTATCTTAAGTGTGAATGCCTTTATCTTAAGTGTGAATGACTTTATCTTAAGTGTGAATGTCTTTATCTAAAGCGTGAATACATTTTAAGCGTGAATATATTTATCTTAAGCGTGAATGCCTTTATCTTAGGTGTAGGTGTCAATGTCTTGATCTAAAGCGTGAATGTCTTTATCTTAAGTGTGAATGCCTTAATCTAAAGCGTTAATGCGTGAATGTCTTTATCTCAAGCGTGAATGCCCATATCTGAAGCGTGAGTAGACAACAATTATTCACTATGGAAACTCGTACATTAAAATTCATTACTGCATTTCGACGAAAAAGTTCTTCTATTAGGATCAGGGCAATAAGATTTGGCAGCTGAGAAATAAATTAGGAAACCTCAGAGCAGCTGCTATGATCGCAGTTCATTTTCAATTTATTTAGAAGTTGGTCTGAGACCTCACAGACAGAGCGGCAGCTATCGATTAAACGCAGATTTGCGGGTGCGAAAATTCTGGGAAGGTTTCCAAGAAAAAATGTACTTTTCCGCTTAGTTCCCGAAGGCCTGAATTGCTTGGTTTTCTAGGGTGGTTTAGGGGCTTTAGGCAGCTGAGGAGCAACTCACAGTAAACCTCCTGTCTCATTCAGCAGCCCCTTCATTATTAATGACTTCGAGTCCAGCAGGCATGCGAAACTCGAATTTGTCGAACCGACCCTCAGCCCCCCCCCCCCCAGAACCGAGCTATATATGGAATGTATAGATTTATATCTCTATCTATCTATACATGAATTTTGAATACTAAATATCTCTGCTTGTTAGGCTAGCATTGTAGTTTCACAGCAATCCCGCCGCTGAACCAAAGTGAACCAGCTCTTCTAAACAGCACTCGCTCATCTGCTGGGATTGAATCTCTTTAAATGAAGTGGGCGACTGAGACCACTCACTGATCTGTCATGTCTCATCTCAGCCTCATGTCTATTATCTCATCAGAGTCTCATATTTATTATCTCATCTGAGTCTCATATTTATTATCTCATCTGAGTCTCATGTCTATATCTCATCTGAGTCTCATGTCTATTATCTCATCTGAGTCTCATGTCTATTATCTCATCTGAGTCTCATGTCTATTATCTCATCTGAGTCTCATGTCTATTATCTCATCTGAGTCTCATGTCTATTATCTCATCTGAGTCTCATGTCTATTATCTCATCTGAGTCTCATGTCTATTATCTCATCTGAGTCTCATGTCTATTATCTCATCTGAGTCTCATGTCTATTATCTCATCTGAGTCTCATGTTTATTATCTCATCTGAGTCTCATGTCTATTATCTCATCTGAGTCTCATGTCTATTATCTCATCTGAGTCTCATGTTTATTATCTCATCTGAGTCTCATGTCTATTATCTCATCTGAGTCTCATGTCTCATCTCAGTCTCATATCTAATATCAAATCTCAGTCTCATGTCTCAAGTCTCATGTCTCATCTCAGCCTCAGTCTCATATCTCATCTCAGTCTCATGTCTCATCTCAGTCTCATATCTAATATCAAATCTCAGTCTCATGTCTCAAGTCTCATGTCTCATCTCAGCCTCAGTCTCATATCTCATCTCAGTCTCATGTCTCATCTTAGTCTCATATCTAATCTCAGTCTCATGTCTCATCTCAGCCTCAGTCTCACGTCTCATCTTTTCCTTAACTTTTGAGCAGTCCTGAGCAGCACAGCATTTGTAGCCATGGATAAACTACGAGTGCATAAAACTTTGAGAAAAGAACATTTGAGAGCAATTATGGCAGTCATAATTGCGATAAAAATTAGAATTTATTATATTATTTTATGGCAAACTGGAGAATTTAGAGGCCTCAGCAAGAGATCCCCAATACTGCTAATTTTTTCTATTTTATTATCCACCAATAAAAATTCCCAAGACTTTCTCTCTGCGCTGCGACGTTGACTCGAGCTTTATCGAAGGAGAGCAGCTGCAAGAAGAAAATGATTTTCTGCTCCAGCATGATACACAACAGGGGATGAAGTTGATGAAAAAGACGTCTGAGACGTGGGTGAAAGGCAGGGGCGTCGCCATGGATTCTATGATAGGGGGGGGGTACAAAGCCAAAAATTCTACATGTACATGACTTGAAATTCCTACATGCACATTATTTTCAGAATCGAGGTTGTCAGCGCTCATTGTAGCGCTACTGGCACTCATTTTAGCGCCGCAGACACTCATTTTAGCGCTACAGGCACTCATTTTAGCGCCGCAGGCACTCATTTTAGCGCCGTAGGCACTCATTTTAGCGCCCCAGGCACTCATTTTAGCGCCGCAGGCACTCATTTTAGCGCCGCAAGCACTCATTTTAGCGCCGCAGGCACTTATTTTAGCGCCGCAGGCACTCATTTTAGCGCCGTAGGCACTCATTTTAGCGCCGCAGGCACTCATTTTAGCGCCGCAGGCACTCATTTTAGCGCCGTAGGCACTCATTTTAGCGCCGCAGGCACTCATTTTAGCGCCGTAGGCACTCATTTTAGCGCCGTAGGCACTCATTTTAGCGCCGCAGATACTCATTTTAGCGCCGCAGGCACTCATTTTAGCGCCGTAGGCACTCATTTTAGCGCCGCAGGCACTCATTTTAGCGCCGTAGGCACTCATTTTAGCGCCGTAGGCACTCATTTTAGCGCCGTAGGCACTCATTTTAGCGCCGCAGGCACTCATTTTAGCGCCGTAGGCACTCATTTTAGCGCCGTAGACACTCATTTTAGCGCCGTAGGCACTCATTTTAGCGCCGTAGGCACTCATTTTAGCGCCGTAGACACTCATTTTAGCGCCGTAGGCACTCATTTTAGCGCCGTAGACACTCATTTTAGCGCCGTAGGCACTCATTTTAGCGCCGTAGACACTCATTTTAGCGCCGTAGGCACTCATTTTAGCGCCGTAGACACTCATTTTAGCGCCGTAGGCACTCATTTTAGCGCCGTAGGCACTATATATTTTGTCGCCCTGGGAAGCAAAAATATTGATTTCCATAACGGGTCACAAAGATGGGCGGTGGCGACGTCCTTAGTGAAGGGCAGAGGTGAGACGTGGGTGTAGGGCAGAGGTGAGACGTGGGTGAAGGGCAGAGGTGAGACGTGGGTGAAGGGCAGAGGTGAGACGTGGGTGTAGGGCAGAGGTGAGACGTGGGTGAAGGGCAGAGGTGAGACGTGGGTGTAGGGCAGAGGTGAGACGTGGGTGTAGGGCAGAGGTGAGACGTGGGTGAAGGGCAGAGGTGAGACGTGGGTGTAGGGCAGAGGTGAGACGTGGGTGTAGGGCAGAGGTGAGACGTGGGTGAAGGGCAGAGGTGAGACGTGGGTGTAGGGCAGAGGTGAGACGTGGGTGTAGGGCAGAGGTGAGACGTGGGTGTAGGGCAGAGGTGAGACGTGGGTGAAGATCCACCATCACACCACGAGCTAGATGTATTTCCGTTTTCGTGACTTGCAAAGTCCCGAAATCTCAGACAGTTACAGTCGGCACACCTGGATGCAGAGTTCCGGGCCTCTCTCTGTAAATAAGAGTCCTCGAATAAGAAATTCCAACTCCGCCAGTCTTGAATCAGTTAAAAGAGGAAGTGTTTTATTTCTCGTAGATATAGAGTGAACCCTGGATTAGGCTGGCACGCACTCTAGCTTAGGTATTCCAGTTGCAAATGAGTGCGATAGCTGAGCATGGAAGCCAGTCATGAAATCTGCATGTTTTGTTGCAAACATAGTTCTAGAATAAAAAATAGAGAAAATAGAAATAGCAGAAATAGAGAGGAGAGAGGAGAGAGTAGAGGAGAGAGAGAAAAAATGGGAGAGAGAAGATAGGAGAAAAGCGAGTAAAGATGACGAAATAAAGAATAATGGAGAGAAGAGAAAGAAGAGGAGAGAGGGGAGAGAGGAGAGGGGAGAGGAAACAGAAGAAAGGAGAGAGAAGAGGAGCGAGGAGGGGAGAAGAGAGAGGAGAGGAGAAGAGAGGAGAGGAGAGGAGAGAGAGGAGAGACAAGATGAGATGAGATGAGAGGAGAGGAGAGAGAATAGTAGAGGAGAGATGAGATGAGATGAGAGGATAGAAGAGAGGAGAGGAGAGAGAGAGGAGAGAGGAGAAGAGAGAAGAGAGAGGAGAGGAGAGATGAGAGGAGAGGAGAGATGAGATGACATGAGAGGAGAGGAGAGGAAAGGAGAGAGGAGAGGAGAAGAGAGGAGAGGAGAGGAGAGAGAGGAGAGATGAGATGAGATGAGATGAGAGGAGAGGAGATGAGAGAGGAGAGGAGAGAGAATAGTAGAGGAGAGATGAGATGAGATGAGAGGATAGAAGAGAGGAGAGGAGAGAGAGAGGAGAGAGGAGAAGAGAGAAGAGAGAGGAGAGGAGAGATGAGAGGAGAGGAGAGATGAGATGACATGAGAGGAGAGGAGAGGAAAGGAGAGAGGAGAGGAGAAGAGAGGAGAGGAGAGGAGAGAGAGGAGAGATGAGATGAGATGAGATGAGAGGAGAGGAGATGAGAGAGGAGAGGAGAGAGAATAGTAGAGGAGAGATGAGATTAGATGAGAGGATAGAAGAGAGGAGAGGAGAGAGAGGAGAAAGGAGAAGAGAGAAGAGAGAGGAGAGGAGAGGAGAGATGAGAGGAGAGATGAGATGACATGAGAAGAGAGGAGAGGAGAGGAGAGAGCAGAGGAGAGGTGAGGTGCAAAATCAAACAAAAATGCTGGCACATTGAGGCACACATAAAGGAGTGCACAGAACAACGGAGACTGGATCAGTCAGACGGCAACTGAGCAGACTGACGACTGGCTGCCCTGCTTGAGCTTGCTTGACCAAATTTCCCCTAAGATTCCAAATTCATCCTTCCCCTTTCCGTGGCGCCTCCGGTCTGGGGGGTGCCAGGGAGCGAGGCTGTTGATCCCACAGTCGAGCGGAAATTGATGGCTAGTCCAGCATCCCCCTGCCTCATCCTGCCTGTCAATCATTATTATCAATTCTGCCGCAGGAATGTCTCTACCCGATAGTTGTGTGAGCTGGTGAATTTTCACTGCTCACAATGTTGACGGTGAGCGAGCCGAAAATAAGAAAACAAGAAAAAACCTCTGACTGCCCCTGAGTCCCATAGCTGCACGCGATGTTTTCTGCTCTGCCCCCGCCTGCCAGGCAACACAGCAGCCGCTCCACTTCCTCGTGACGGCTAAAATCAATTGATAAAATTCAATACTGTCTAAATTGGTGCGCCATTAAATTCTAGAAGCCCGTCTGACGGCCTTTTATACCTGCATGTAGTACCAATAAAGTGCAGTGCAAACTCACTTCATCGCTTCTGGCAGTCACGCCTGCTGATTCAACAGGTGGTTCGAATTGCATACCATTCACTCACTCACTCACTCACTCACACTCTCACTCACTCACACTCTCACTCAATCACACTCTCACTCACTCACACTCTCACTCAATCACACTCTCACTCACTCACACTCTCACTCACTCACACTCTCACTCACTCACACTCTCACTCACTCACTCACTCACTCACACTCTCACTCACTCACACTCTCACTCACTCACACTCTCACTCACTCACACTCTCACTCACTCACACTCTCACTCACTCACACTCTCACTCACTCACTCACTCACTCACTCACTCACTCACTCACTCACTCACTCACACTCTCACTCAATCACACTCTCACTCACTCACACTCTCACTCAATCACACTCTCACTCACTCACACTCTCACTCACTCACACTCTCACTCACTCACTCACTCACTCACTCACTCACTCACTCACTCACTCACTCACTCACTCACTCATTCATTCAATCAATCAATCAATCACTCACACACACACACACACACACACACTCACTCACTCACTCACTCACTCACTCACTCACTCACTCACTCACTCATTCATTCACTCACTCATTCATTCACTCAATCAATCAATCAATCAATCAATCACTCACACACACACACACTCACACTCACACTCACACTTACTCCCTCATTCATTCCCTCACTTAATCAATAAATCACTCATTCATGAACTTACCGTACGAACTCATGAAATCAATTACGACCTCAGGCGCCACCATTCAAGTAGCAACGTCTCGCATATTTCAATATACTTTTCAAACAAATTTCCTAATCTTGACGACAAGCCGGCATGCTTCCGGGATTTCTCAAAGTGACAATTTTTGTCTACTAATTAATTAGTGGGGTAACCTGACTCGGGTAGTGAACTGCGTGATTCGCAAAAATTCCACCCCATAGCAACCGCTGACAAAATCTGCTAATCAATTCGGAGAGGACGTGCTGTTAGCTGGATTAAATAAATGAATAACAGATCAGATTTCTGCAAGTGACGAAAACACTCTCATGAGATTTGTGCCACCGCAGCTAACTGATCCGCAACATCCCTGTCTGTTCCTGGGTTGTTTGGCCTTCACTATCCTCTCCCTGCTGCCTGTTTTGTATCCACGCCTCTTGCTGCATGCATCTACCCCTGCTATCTGCCTTTATCTACCCTGCTATCTGCCTTTATCTACCCCTGCTATCTGCCTTTATCTACCCTGCTATCTGCCTTTATCTACCCCTGCTATCTGCCTTTATCTACCCTGCTATCTGCCTTTATCTACCCCTGCTATCTGCCTTTATCTACCCTGCTATCTGCCTTTATCTACCCCTGCTATCTGCCTTTATCTACCCCTGCTATCTGCCTATATCTACCCCTGCTATCTGCCTTTATCTACCCCTGCTATCTGCCTATATCTACCCCTGCTATCTGCCTTTATCTACCCCTGCTATCTGCCTTTATCTACCCCTGCTATCTGCCTATATCTGCCCCTGCTATCTGCCTTTATCTACCCTTGCTATCTGCCTTTATCTACCCCTGCTATCTGCCTTTATCTACCCCTGCTATCTACCTTTATCTACCCCTGATATCTGCTCTTATCTGCCTCTGCTATCTGCCCTTATCAACCTCTGCAATCTACCCTTATCAACCCTTGATATCTGCCCTTATCAACCACCCCTGCTATCTGCCCTTATACATGTAAACCCTGCAATCTGTCCTTACATTTATCTACCCCTGTCATCCGCCCTTATCAACCCTTGATATCTGCCCTTATCTACCCCTGCTATCTACCTTTATCTACCCCTGATATCTGCCCTTATCTGCCTCTGCTATCTGCCCTTATCAACCTCTGCAATCTACCCTTATCAACCCTTGATATCTGCCCTTATGAACCCTGCAATCTGTCCTTACATGTATCTACCCCTGTCATCCGCCCTTATCAACCCCTGCTATCTGCCCTTTTCAACCCCTGCAATCTGCCATTACATGTATCTACCCCTGTCATCTGCCCTTATCAACTTCTGCTATCTGCCGTTATCTACCCCTGTTATCTGCCCTTATCAACCCCGGTTATCCGCCCTTATCAACCCCTGCTATTTGCTCTTATCTACCCCTGTCATCTGCCCTTATCAACTTCTGCTATCTGCCGTTATCTACCCCTGTTATCTGCCCTTATCAACCCCGGTTATCCGCCCTTATCAACCCCTGCTATTTGCTCTTATCTACCCCTGTCATCTGCCCTTATCAACTTCTGCTATCTGCCGTTATCTACCCCTGTTATCTGCCCTTATCAACCCCGGTTATCCGCCCTTATCAACCCCTGCTATTTGCTCTTATCTACCCCTGTTATCTGCCATTCTTATCTTTGCAGCTACCTGCCGAAATTTTATTCTAGCCTGTGTAAAAAGAAAACTTTTCATAATACTTTAAGCATCAGGTCCCTCTATTGCACATAAAATGAAACATATTGTACTTACAATTAATATTGTAAGTAGCAACTAGCGCATATCTATGCATGTGCATCTCTTTGGTAAAATTTTAAATAAAATAATAAAATAGCGTACAAAACCAGCCTCTCAAACAGATTTTCAACAAAACCAGAAAGTGTACTGGGACTAAACGGGCACGCCAGCAAGATTAAGTGCGAAATGACACAATATAATAAGCTTGTATTTTCCAGGCGGATAAGCTAAACAGAGATATTTACCGAATATATTACAATCCTTATCCAGTTAACATCTGAAATAAATTAATCAACTCAGAATGATTCTAGCTAAACAAAGGCACCGTTTTAGGATTTACTGAAAAAATTGGGAGACTAAATTGATCGTAGTCTAGACTAGAAAGTGTTGAGATTCCAGAGAGAAGTTTATAAAATAGATATGTGCAGATAAAACAGTCAGTGCATTCTTTGCTACTAACAGTAGGACTGCCGAAACATGATGTAGGTCAGTTTCTGAATAAATATTCTAAGACTGGAATTTTAAGAAATAATCGTGATAATTAGAATCGTGGGAGAGGTAGATAGGAATTCTGGAAGATGATGCCAGGAATATGGGATCTTAGATTGGAATATTGGAACAGTGATCAGGATTATGCAAATAGGGATCAGCATTCTGGGAAAAGGGATCAGGATTTTGGGAATAGGGATCATCAATATGGGAATAGGGATCAAGATTATGGGAATAGGGATCAGCATTCTGGGAATAGGGATCAGCATTCTGGGAATAGGGATCAGCATTATGGGAATAGGGATCAGCATTATAGGTATAGGGATCAGCATTCTGGGAAAAGGGATCAGGATTTTGGGAATAGGGATCATCAATATGGGAATAGGGATCAAGATTATGGGAATAGGGATCAGCATTCTGGGAATAGGGATCAGCATTCTGGGAATAGGGATCAGCATTATGGGAATAGGGATCAGCATTATAGGTATAGGGATCAGCATTATAGGTATAGGGATCAGCATTGTGAATAGGAATCAGCATTCTGGGAATAGGGATCAGCATTATGGGAATGGGGATCAGCATTATGGGAATAGGGATCAGCATTCTGGGAATAGGGATCAGCATTATGGGAATAGGGATCAGCATTATGGGAATGGGGATCAGGATTATGGGAATGGGGATCAGAATTATGGGAATAGGGATCAGCATTCTGGGAATAGGGATCAGCATTCTGGGAATAGGGATCAGCATTATGGGAATAGGGATCAGCATTCTGGGAATAGGGATCAGCATTCTGGGAATAGGGATCAGCATTCTGGGAATAGGGATCAGCATTATGGGAATAGGGATCAGCATTATGGGAATGGGGATCAGGATTATGGGAATGGGGATCAGGATTATGGGAATAGGGATCAGCATTATGGAATGGGGATCAGCATTATGGGAATAGGTATCAGCATTATGGAATGGGGATCAGCATTATGGGAATAGGTATCAGAATTTTGGGAATAGGAGAAAAATCAGGTACTTATATTTTAATACGTAAAATACAAGAGCCCTAAGGCTAGACAGTCCTACTGTTAGTGAATTTCTCTCCTCTCTACGGTCGATCACAGATTGATTAGTAGGCTGCAAGTAGTATGCATAAAATTTTATAAATCATATATAATAGCATAGCAATAGAGAAACTGTATTTGGAAGACAGACATTTAGAATGACCAGGCGGAATGCGCTGTAAACCACGGACCAAATAGAATAATAAAAAGTCGATATTATCAACTGAGCGACACAAGTCAAGGGCGCAGAAAAAACTGGCCATGGATGACTTGAATAAAAAATAAGACTTGGATTGGAAGCCACCGTGAAAATACACGACACACCTGACTAGAGAAAATGACTAGTAAATAATAAAAATGCTTAAAACAACACTGCAGCCCCATTTCCTTAACTAAGCTACTGTATATAGCAGACCGGTGGAACAACACGCAGCTGAAGCAAGAAATTTTACAACAAATAACATGATAAAACAAGTCGACTTCCTGGGATTTTATATATTATTGCCTGATATTACTGCAATATTGCGATCGTTATAATTTTTAAAAATGGGAACCAGGTCTCTTAGCGTTGGGTTTAGCATTCTAGGAATGGGGATCAGGGTTCTAAGAAAGGGGATCAGGATTCTAAGAATGGAGATCAGGATTCTAGGAATGGGGATCAGGATTCTAAGAATGAGGATCAGGATTCTAAGAATGGGGATCAGGATTCTAAGAATGGAGATCAGGATTCTAGGAATGGGGATCAGGATTCTAAGAATGGGGATCAGGATACTAAGAAAGGGGATCAGGATTCTAAGAATGGAGATCAGGATTCTAGGAATGGGGATCAGGATTCTAAGAATGAGGATCAGGATTCTAAGAATGGGGATCAGGATACTAAGAATGGGGATCAGGATTCTAAGAATGGGGATCAGGATACTAAGAATGGGGATCAGGATACTAAGAATGGGGATCAGGATTCTTGGCGTTGGGTTTAGTATTCCAGGAATGGGGATAAGGATTCTAAGAATGGGGATCAGGGTTCTAAGAATTCGGATCAGGATTCTAAGAATGGGGATCGGGTTTCTAGGAATGGGGATCGGGTTTCTAGGAATGGGGATGAGGATTCTTGGTTCAAGATTCTAAAAATGGGGATCAGGATAAAAATGGGCATGGGAACAAGAGTTGCTCAGGCTTCTTGGGACTCTCTTTAACTAGCAAGAAATCCAGGATTTTCTGAGCCACCACCCTCAGCAACCGGACAAGACACGCCAGACAAGCAGGGAATTATCCTGCCGACATCCAGAGCAATTTATCCCAACCTATCCGGCAGCAGAGCGGCCGCATCGAACTTGCCGCTCTGGTGATAGCGGCCCCTGTCTGCATAGTCAGAGTTCTCCTCCGTCACAGCAGCCGGAGCGCTGGTCACCGGCGGCCGCGCCTGCGACCCTCCGCTGACGGCCGCCGCCGCCGACGACGTCGCATCAGTCGAGGCTCCCCGACGAATTTGAGCAAAACAACAGGCGCCAGCTCTCAGCCAGGGCAGCAGGGCGAAGGTGGACACGCCGGGATGGGCGCCGGGACACAGGCGGCCCAGGCACAGGTACAGGAGGGCCACTAAGGCCAGGCAGGCCAGGGCATAGGCCCACTGAATAGCCAGCATGGCAACCAGGCACAAGCAGGTGGCAGAGAGCGACAGCCACCGGTTTGTTAGCCGGCTGGTCCACGCGGCCGACTTGGCGCCGACCTCCAGCTGACCCGACTGGCTGCGGCAAACCGCCGGGTCTTCGTCGGCTACAGCGGATGATTTGGCGTCGCTCCGCCGTGTTGGCTCGGCGCTGCCCAGCTCGCGTTCGGGGAAAAGGCGATCCAGATCGTCCGATGACCTGCGGTAAGGGATTTGAAATCCGATTGAGAAATCGATATCGACTCGAATACTCGTATCTGGCGTCAAAATTTAACCCTAAAATCTTTAAATCCCGAACCCATATTCTGATTCGCAGTCCCGATCCCCAATTCAGAAATCACAATCCCCAATCCAGAAATCCCATCCCCAATTCAGAAATCCCGATACTCAATTAAGAAGTCCCGATCCCTAATTAAGAAATCCCGATCCCTAATTAAGAAATCCCGATCCCAAATCTAGATATCCCTATCCCAAATCCAGAACTCCCTATCTCAAATCCAGAACCCCCCCCCCCATTTCAGAAATCCCGGCCCCCAATTCAGAAATCCCGATCCCTAATTAAGAAATCCCGATCCCAAATCTAGATATCCCTATCTCAAATCCATAACCCCCCCATTTCAGAAATCCCGGCCCCCAATTCAGAAATCCCGATTCAAAATCCAGAAATCCCATCCCCAATTCAGAAATCCCGATACTCAATTAAGAAATCCTTATCCCTAATTAAGAAATCTTGATCCCTAATTAAGAAATCCCGATCCCAAATCTAGATATCCCTATCCCAAATCCAGAAATCCCGATCCCAAATCCAGAAATCTTAATCCCCAATCCAGAAATCCCTATCCCAAATCCAGAAATCCCAATCCCAAATCCAGAAATCCCAATCCCCTAATCCAGAAAACCGGATCCCCAATTAAGAAATCCCGATCCCAAATCCAGAAATCCCTATCCCAAATCCAGAAATCCCAATCCCAAATCCAGAAATCCCAATCCCCTAATCCAGAAAACCGGATCCCCAATTAAGAAATCCCGATCCCTAATCTAGAAATCCCGATCCCCAATCTAGAAATCCCTATCCCAAATCCAGAAATCCTAATCCCAAATCCAGAAATCCCGATCCCAAATCCAGATATCGCTATCCCAAATCCAGAAATCCCTATCCCAAATCCAGAAATCCCGATCCCAAATCCAGAAATCCCTATACCAAATCCAGAAATCTTAATCCCCAATCCAGAAATCCCGATTCTAATCGAGAAATCCCTATCCCAAGTCCAGAAATCCCTATCCCAAATCCAGAAATCCCTATCCCAAATGCAGAAATCCCGATCTCAAATCCGGAAATCCCTATACCAAATCCAGAAATCTTAATCCCCAATCCAGAAATCCCGATTCCAAATCCAGAAATCTTAATCCCCAATCCAGAAATCCCGATCCCAAATCCGGAAATCCCAATCCCCTAATCCAGAAGACCGGTTCCCTAATTAATAAATCCTATCCCCAATTCAGAAATCCCGATCCCCAATTAAGAAATCCCGATCCCAAATCCAGAAATCCCTATCCCAAATCCAGAAATCCCAATCCCCTAATCCAGAAAACCGGATCCCCAATTAAGAAATCCCGATCCCCAATCTAGAAATCCCGATCCCCAATCTAGAAATCCCTATCCCAAATCCAGAAATCCTAATCCCAAATCGAGAAATCCCTATCCCAAATCCATAAATCCCGATCCCAAATCCAGAAATCCCATCCCCAATCGAGAAATCCCGATCCCCGATCCAGAATAGCATGAAATATCTGATCTGAGTTCACGAAGCATGGGACTGCATTATTGGAAATGTAAAACACACAGCTAGATGTCGCACCTCAGCCTCGGGCTCTGCGGCTCGGAGTCCCTTCGGCCCCTGCGGCGGCCCAGATCGAATCGCCTGACGCGGTCGGCCTCGAGGTCGCGAGTCATAGCCAGCGCGAAATAGGCATAAGAGACGGTCGCGTAGGTAATCAAAAACGGCATAGTTACTATGGGGCCGAGAAAGTTGACATTGCCAACGGCCGTGAATAGTAGTGAGACGGATGTGACAGTGAGCAGAGCGTATAGGGGCACCTGGGGAGGTTTGAAACGCGAGTTGATAGGATTCATGGGCTTTTGAAACCTACAATTCCCCTTAATTCCCTTCATCCCCGCGAGCTAATCGCAGCTAGGAGTCAAGAACTACCATAAGTCCTTTAATCCCAGATTACTTAATCCAACTCCAATGCTAACTTTCTTAATCCTCAATCATATCTGCCAAAATCACTAATCTGAACACGAGAGCATAATATACAATATAATCCCGAATCCCAATATCCCCTATGTTTACTCCCATAATCTCAAATCCAAATTCTCTTCTCTAATCCCAACCCCCGTAATCCCTAATCCAAATTATCTTCTGTGATTCCCAATTCCCGTAATCACTAATCCAGATTCTCTTCTCTAATCCCAACTCCCATAATCCTGAATCCAAAGTCCTATAATCCCTAATCGTAACTTTCATCCATAATCCCAATACCCATAGCCTCAAAATCCCAACTACCATTATCCCTAATCCCAATAATCATAATCCCAACTCCCATAATCCCTAATCCCAATACCCATAATCCCAACTCCCATAATCCCAACTCCCATAATCCCTAATCCCAATACCCATAATCGCAACTCCCATAATCCCTAATCCCAATACCCATAATCCCAATACCCATAATCCCAACTCCCATAATCCCTAATCCCAATACCCATAATCGCAACTCCCATAATCCCTAATCCCATTACCCACACACCCAAATCCAAAATTTAATAATCCATAACTACCATTAATACCCCTCGATATCTAGGTATCACTACAGTCACTAATAATAATTATTTAATAAAAAGGTATCTCTCAAATTTAATCTCCAGAACCCCAACTCCCGAGCACAACCGGTATCCCAAGCAAGATTCGCGCACCTGCACAGAGAACTTGAGCTCAGCCAGCACTCTCAGTCCGGGCAGTTGAGTATTATGCGCCACAGCCGACAGCACCCTAGCCGCTGCAGTCAATCCGCCCAGCGCGGCACTCATGGAGCTGACATAGAGTCCGCACAGAAACAGCGGCCCCAACAGCGACACTTTCTGGCCAATCAGCGGGTCCGACTGCAGCGCCCATCGTTCGCAGGTGGCGCCAAGCACCAGCACGAAGGTGACGTACAGCAGCCAGCTGGAGGTGACCGCTAGCAGGCTGCCAACCGGCACAGAGCGCTGCGGATTAGCCAAATCTCCAGCCATATCCACCCCGGCCAGTACTCCAGTGATAGTAGGCAAGAACACGCCCAACACTGTGAAGAAGCTCTCACCGCTGGAATAGTCAGGCCGGCTGTTGTTGAACAGCGCCTCTCTAGAATAGCCGGTCACTCCGCTAGCAGCAGTTGCTGTCGTTGCCAACGCCCCGGCGTTGCCATGAACAATGGAACCAATTAGAAAATCCAGCACAGCAATGAACAGCAGAGCTAGCAGTGCCAGCTGCAGTCTGATCACCCATTTCACACCGGCCCCGCACACGGCTAACAGGCTCAGCGTGACGCATGCCGCCACGCCCCTGGCTGGCCAGTCGCTGCCGCCGCTGTCGTCGCGCCAGCCGGTCAGCTCGGCCACCGACTCGCCCAGACCGGCGGCGTACAGCGACACTCCGATGGACTGGCCGAGCCAATAGGCGCTGCCAATGGACGCGGCCAGCCGGTCGCCAAGCGCCCTACGCAGCAGGGGGTAGACTCCGCCTCCGCCGGGCTCGTCTAGATCTCCGGCGCCGCCGCAACGATCCATGGCGCCAATAGCGCCGAGTACGGTGAGCAGAGCCACCGAGGAGGTGAGCGACGCGATTAACAGCGCGAGGGGAACGCCGGCCTCGCCGACCACCCAGCCTGCGCGAAGGAATACCTGAGAGGCGAAAAATTTTCCCCTTTGTAACAGTGCCTCAGGTGTCAATTTAGTGCAGCTGAAACTTGGATTGATTTAGGGATCAATGAACTTGGGATAATTTAGGGATCAATAAATTTGGGATAATTTTGGGATCAATAAATTTGGGATAATTTAGGAATCAATGAACTTGGGATAATTTAGGGATCAATAAATTTGGGATAATTTTGGGATCAATAAATTTGGGATAATTTAGGAATCAATGAAATTGGGATAATTTAGGGATCAATAAATTTGGGATAATTTAGGAATCAATGAAATTGGGATAATTTAGGAATCAATGAAATTGGGATAATTTAGGGATCAATAAATTTGGGATAATTTAGGAATCAATGAAATTGGGATGATTTAGGTATCAATGAACTTGGGATAATTTAGGGATCAATAAATTTGGGATAATTTAGGAATCAATGAAATTGGGATAATTTAGGGATCAATAAATTTCGGATAATTTAGGAATCAATAAATTTGGGATAATTTAGGAATCAATGAAATTGGGATAATTTAGGAATCAATGAAATTGGGATAATTTAGGGATCAATAAATTTGGGATAATTTAGGAATCAATGAAATTGGGATGATTTAGGGATCAATGAACTTGGGATAATTTTGGGATCAATAAATTTGGGATAATTTAGGAATCAATGAAATTGGGATAATTAAGGGATCAATAAATTTGGGATAATTTAGGAATCAATGAAATTGGGATAATTTAGGAATCAATGGAATTGGGATAATTTAGGGATCAATAAATTTGGGATAATTTAGGAATCAATGAAATTGGGATGATTTAGGGATCAATGAACTTGGGATAATTTAGGGATCAATAAATTTGGGATAATTTAGGAATCAATGAAATTGGGATAATTTAGGGATCAATAAATTTGGGATAATTTAGGGATCAATAAATTTGGGATAATTTAGGAATCAATGAAATTGGGATAATTTTGGGATCAATAAATTTGGGATAATTTAGGAATCAATGAAATTGGGATAATTTAGGGATCAATAAATTTGGGATAATTTAGGAATCAATGAAATTGGGATGATTTAGGGATCAGTGAAATCGGGATCAATTATGGGATCAATGAACTTGGGATCAATTTAGGGATTAATGAAATTGGAATTAATTTGGGGATTAATGAAATTGGGATTAATTTGGATATCAATGAAATTGGGATAAAATTTAGGGGTCAATTTGTGGGATTTAGTTTTGGGATCAAATAGGACTACATTAAGTGGCTGACTAAATTTAATATTTATACTGGTTTGAAGACAGCCCCAAAGCCCAACAGCATACCACAGTGCCAAATATGTTCATCATGCAGCTCGTGAAGACGCCATCCCACGGACCAAATTTGACTCTTTCTGTAATGAGAAAATTTGCTTTCCACCACGGCCCCAGCTGGTCCTGACTGTCGTTGCCGACCTCTTTGAACAGTTCATTGTCGCGAACTGGGTCCTGGTGGCCTGCAGGCTGATTGTCACCATCGTAGCGATAGAAGCCGTGAGTTGATGCGCCGCCATTACTACTGACTGTCGAATCTGCCAGTAGGCTGGTTCGCTCGCTCATTTGAAACTAGCTGTCAGCTCTGAGGCCAAGTCAATGTCTGAAATTCCCAATTGAGGCTTTGGTTAGCTGATTGAGCGATTCTCTATTGAGTCATTGGTCAGCTGATTGAGCAATTCCCCATTGAGTCATTGGTCAGCTGATTGAGCAATTCCCCATTAAGTCACTGGCTATCTAATCAGGGTTTTGGAAGATAAAATTTGAAAAAGTTAGTAGGTCTATAGACTGTTTTGTTTTCATAAACATTAGTAAATAAATATTTGAATTTGAATTCTATCTAAAAAATTTACTATATACCAGTAAGTATATTAAACAAGTTGAGATAAGACATTTAATAATAAAAAGGCTTTGAAATGCTCTGCTAAAAGATAGTACCTACCTAGATCTTCTTAGAAAATATGAGATAAAATTGTAATTTAGGTTTTGTTCAAGAACTTTAAAAAATATCCACCTATTAAATTTTATTGCCACTTTAGTGTGTAGCATCAATGAGAAAGTTAGCAATAGCCTTTTGATATTCTTGTATTTTAAATAAAAAAATCAAAACCAAATAAATTGAATGTGCTTTTTATATATACCAGTATGACTTCTAGTTCTAAAAGGAATAATTTTTTATAATAAGAATTGCAAAATGTTTGACTCAATGTTAAAAAATAGTTAAATAGTTACCATTTTTAAGTTTTAGATCCAATATACTAAAAAAGGTTTGTTGGTTGGTATCTATCTTTTTGTCTAAGAAACATTTGATGTTAAAGCTTAGCAAATTATTTGAATAATTGTCCGTTAAAGGAAGACTTCAACTAATGAAATAGTTCAAAATCTAGTTAGCGCTAGTTTTCGAAGTCGTTTCGGATTCTAGGAAATGCACGCAAATTTAGCAAATAATTAAATATGTGCCAAAACCGTTTCGTGTGTTTGATTTTTCATTAAAACGACAGTTTGCAGACTAGCTTCAGTTATAATATAAAAATGAAAAATCACAATATATTTATTTAATATTTAGTATATTTAATTATATATGTTTCATACAGGATGTCTTTTTTCATACTGCGTGGCTTCTCTTCTAGCTGAATGGAATAAATTATCAAGTTACGAACTTGAAGCAATCAACGCATTAGAAACTTAAGTAGAGCCCTTGAAAAAAAACTGTATAGTTAATGCTTCGACCTTGAACCCTGCATATTATAATAAAGTAGCTTATTATATACACTTACAGCATGAATGAGTCTACTGGTAAAATGAATTTAATAGATATTTAATGTTTTGCTTCAATTTGTGCATTATCCGATGTTCATAACATCTTAATTATATAGATTAATAAACCGTGAAGTCAACAACTAAAAACTTAGGTTAAAACGCTAAAGCGTTTAACTTAAGTCGCCCTTGAAACAGGCAACAAAGCTTAACTAATTCAAACAAGTCCACGCCGGTGTCCGATCACGGCGAAGCTGACGTGCCGCGAAAATGCCGGCGTACTGGGGGTTCCATGGAAACTGCTAGAGATGGCGGCGTTTGACGGAGCTGAAAAATTAATTTTCAAGATTTTTTACTATGATTAGTACATGCATTTTAAGATAGATTGTTATAATATCCCTTCTTTGGTATTCTCTCGAGCAGTGTGATTTTCTAGGTAATTTCCATTTTCCTGTACACGCGTATATAGCCCAACAACCCCCATATTTGATATTTTTGCCCAACTTCCAGCTTCCCAATTTTCCTTATCCACTGCACACACTCACACTACCTTAAAAATTTTACTCTACATTTGTTAATAATTGGTGCAGTTATTATTGTTGATTTCATATGAAGCAGTTATAATTGTTATATTATTATTTCATATGAAGCAGTTATTATTGCACTTTATCCAATATCTGAATTCTTGCACGAGTGCTGTTGTACTAAATTAAGTCAACTCGCTTTGAATACTGCTTTAGACGTTTGAATGCCATAAATCTTTTTTTTCTTTGCTGCAGTTATCACCAGATGAGAGAGAGGGCCGGGAGAGAGAGACGGAGCAGGTGGCTCGAAAGAAATGAGCAGGTGAAAAAAATGAGAAATATGCATACTTATATTATGCCGTGTATATGCTATCAAATGGCTAAATATGACTAACTAAAAGTGCAATATGGATTCCCCCAATTAGATGACCTTTGAATACTTGCCCCGGTTAGCGATGAAAATGTGACGAATTGAGAACCCTTGCAGTATACCGCGTGTATAGGTTAAAAAAGAGAAGAAAGACCTGCAGTCAAAGGATTTTAAGGTTTTCTCCGTCTGACATTCTGCCATCACCCGAACGGGCTCAAAAGCAGCGGATGAAAAACGACATCCTCTTCCAGAAGCAGACAGCCTGCGGAAAATGGCTTCAAAGCTCTTATTTCTGTCAAGGATTTCTCCTCCCGTAGGTGCATATAGACCCCCTCTCCGTCTTTCTCAACTTGGTCCTACAAAATTAGCACCTTACGAGCGACCTACGGGCCCACCTGTTGGGGAGGCAAGAAAGAAATAAATAAAAACTGTTGTATAAACTACATGTAGCTCTTGACCTTGTACAGCCGCTATTGTTAGTTTCCTAACGAAAATGATGTTTAAAGCAAAAAAGCACCTATCCTGAAAGCCAGCTATATCTAGCCTAAGATATCAGCATCCCCAGTGAGCTTTGGCGTCAAAGCAACCCTTTAAACCATGGCTCAACCCTAGCTCTCCCTTTAATGCTTGGCCTACCAACAACTCCCAGTTGACCCTTGGTATCTCCATCAGCAACCCCATAAGCCAAAGCATTTCAGCGATTCCTCCATGAGTATTGACATCTCAGCAACTCACCCGTGAGCCAGAGAGCTAAGGAAGACAAACATGAAAATATGAAGGAGAAAGTGGGCAAAAAAAATTATTTCAAGGCTGTGAATTTTGTACCAACTATGTTCTGCGCATTCGCTGGGATTTTCTTGATATTTTTCTTCCCGTTTGATCAGGCAGAACCAGTGTAAACAGGAAATAAACTGAAAGAGCAAACTACGGGTTGCGTCTTGTAGGTGTGCCAAGATTGTAGCCGTGTTGGCACCTCTAGGGGAGATATTCTGCAGTGAAAATGAGTGCATTGGGTGGGGAATGAGAAAAATAAGGGGCTAGGGGCTAGGGGTGAGACTAGGATGATGATTTTTATAATTGGCCCGAGATGAGCAGAGATGCACATACAGATAGATTACGGATCTGAAAGAAAATTCTAAAGAAAGGTTTGAGCAGGGGTTTCCTAAAGTACGAGTGTATTAATCGGGAAAGGAGCTCCCAAAGTAATGATTAGGAATTGTATAGTGATACGAAAGAGGATTCCCAAAATAACGATTGGGAAGAGGATTTCCAGAATATTTATCGGTTTGGAGATTCCCAGAATATTGATCGGTTAGGAGATTTCCAGAATATTGATCGGTTAGAAGATTCCCAGAATATCGATCTGGAAGGGGATTCCCAAAATATTGATCGGTTAAGGAATTCCGCGAATATTGATCGGGAAGGGGATTCCCAGAATATTGATCGGGAAGGAGATTCGAATATTGATTGGAAAGGAGATTCCCAGAATATTTATCGGAAACCGAATTCCCTAGAAAATTGATTGCAAACCGAATTCCCAGAATATTGACCTGGAAGGGGATACCCAGCAACAAGACGCGAAGAGATTCCAAAATTTAAATGGAGTTTAGAAAGGAGATTCCAAAAATATAGAAAGAAGAGATAAAAAACTATCAAGATATTTATCGGGAAAGGGAATCCCAAAATAAGAGTAAGGAGAATGACCTCCACTTATCGCTCCTCCTCCTCCTCCGCCTCCGCCAGATACGCCGATGCCCTCGAGGCGCTCCTCCCTTCGCGCCCGCTCCCTACGCTGTTCCAGCTGCATCTCATCGTTTTCGTGCAGCCTCTCAATGCCGTCGTTTTCCATCGCGTACAAAGTAGCCTCCCGCTGCCTGTCCGTCAAGCGCCAGCTGCCGGCCGGAGCACCCGCCGATGTCACCGCAGCGGCGGCCGTCGCCACGGCCAAAACCGCGTCTCCGAACTCGGGCCCGCCGGCTGGCGAATCGCGCGACGATCTGCGAGTGTTTTTGTTTTGTAATAACCACTATCGAGAACTCCCAACCGGGAGACGGGAATCTCCAACCACAGGGAACTGTCAAAGAGGGATTCCCCCGAGGGAACGGTCAAAAAGGGATTCCCCCCAGGGAACTGTCGGAGAGGGAATTCCCTCGAGGGAACTGTCGGAGGGGATTCCCCCGAGGGAACTGTCGGAGAGGGGATTCCCCCGAGGGAACTGTCGGAGAGGGGATTCCCCCAGGGAACTGTCGGAGAGGGGATTCCCCCAGGGAACTGTCGGAGATGGGATTCCCCCCAGAGAACTGTCAGAGATGGGATTCCCCCCAGAGAACTGTCAGAGATGGGATTCCCGCGAGGGAACTGTCGGAGGGGATTCCCCCGAGGGAACTGTCGGAGAGGGGATCCCCCCGAGGGAACTCTCGGAGAGGGGATTCCCCCGAGGGAACTGTCGGAGAGGGGATTCCCTCGAGGGAACTGTCGGAGGGGATTCCCCCGAGGGAACTGTCGGAGAGGGGATTCCCCCAGGGAACTGTCGGAGATGGGATTCCCCCCAGAGAACTGTCAGAGATGGGATTCCCCCGAGGGATTAGTGAAGACTCACGAATTGACAACTCGAGCAGGACTACCCCCGACTTGATCGACAGCTTTGCCGTCCTTATCAATTTGTTTCGGCACCTGCTCTCTGATTTTTGATCCGCCTGTCTGTCGCGAACCCTGCTGCGCGTCACGGACTTCGAAGTCCCTGTCAAGAAAGAATTTCACCAACTCGTCGCGTCGGAGCGCCCGCTTAGCCAGTTCGCGTTCCCGCTGCTTCTGAATGCAGTTTCCCATCTGCAAGCAGAATCCGTGTGGTTAGCTTTGCCATTCCCTATCCCAGTGCTTATCCACTCCCTATCCCAGTGCTTATCCACTCCCTATCCCAGTGCTTATCAACTCCCTATCCCAGTGCTTATCCACTCCCTATCCCAGTGCTTATCAACTCCCTATCCCAGTGCTTATCCACTCCCTATCCCAGTGCTTATCCACTCCCCATCTCAGTGCTTATCCACTCCCTATCCCAGTGCTTATCAACTCCCTATCCCAGTGCTTATCCACTCCCTATCCCAGTGCTTATCCACTCCCCATCTCAGTGCTTATCTACTCCCTATCCCAGTGCTTATCCACTCCCTATCCCAGTGCTTATCCACTCCCTATCCCAGTGCTTATCTATTCCGCATCTCAGTGCTTATCTACTCCCTATCCCAGTGCTTATCCACTCCCTATCCCAGTGCTTATCCACTCCCTATCCCAGTGCTTATCTATTCCGCATCTCAGTGCTTATCTACTCCCTATCCCAGTGCTTATCTACTCCCTATCTCAGTGCTTATCCACTCCCTATCCCAGTGCTTATCTATTCCGCATCTCAGTGCTTATCTACTCCCTATCCCAGTGCTTATCTACTCCCTATCTCAGTGCTTATCCACTCCCCATCTCAGTGCTTATCCACTCCCTATCCCAGTGCTTATCCACCCCCATCTCAGTGCTTATCTACTCCCCATCTCAGGGCTTATCTACTCATATCTTCTCTCCTGTTCTCCTCTGCTTACCCGAACTTTGCAACCGAAATTCAAGTGTAGCAGGAGATGTATGCAGGTTAATACACTATACAATATATTCCTGAATGAGAAGTCACTATAGTTACGATCTGCCTTGTCTAGAGCAAGCCTTTTTGAGTTGACGAGTTGGGGTCACCCGCTGACTTCACTGTGCACTTCTCCCTCAGCTTCGCAAGCACGTACCAATGGGAACCCCTCTTTTTGCTTTCCCCAACCAAGCCTATGGGTTTTTTCTGTCCACACCAGCTTCACTGCATCATTACGTAACATTAGCAGCTACCCCTCTGAACTCCATGGCCGGAGAGGGGAAAATAACTCGCATTGCTTGAGTCACCCATCTCACCCAAAGTAGAAAATCAATCAGGTTTACCAGTTTTCCTGCCGTGTATTCTGTGTTCTTGCTTCTCCGAAGAAAATAATTCTTGTAACTGTTTCTCTGCACGGCATTGGCAGTGGTAACAGTTTATAAGAAACCTCTCTTTCTGGCTGTCATTAACTTTGTTTACAATAAAACGACTTTTCAAATGGATACACTGGCGTACTTTTAGAATATGCGCAGTTGAACCTCGTTTTCAACGATTTACAGTTGCGGCCGTGCAAATGTACATGACTGCGTTGTGCGTGTGTTGAGGCGTTGTTTTAAAAAACTGAAGTCCTGTGTACAGTAGTAGAGTGAGCGTTGTAAACTGTAGTTACATGTAATAAATTGAGTCATCGCAGTAAGAGAAACGTGCACTGTAGGGGGGGGGGGTTGTAGCCCAGTGGTTGGAGCGTCGGACTCACTACTGAAAGGTCGGGGGTTCGATTCTCGACCAACTCCTTAAGCAAGACACTTAACTCAGCATTGCTTCAGTTCACCCAGCTGTAAAATGGGTGCCAGCATTAGCTGGGGTGATTGAGGCTGTGTGTGGCAACCCCATCCCTTTACCCCAGTCCTTGGACTGAACAGCCGTACGCAGCCTTCAGATGCGCCGCGCAATAGCTGCGGCTGAGCTGTCGGTTGCACATCTGCCCATTGGGGCAGGTGTAATCAATTATTACTTTCTTATTATTATTATTATCATTACACATAAGTAAAAGTATATTGTGTACTGTAAACTGCAGTAGAGGACGACCTAGTTCCGGTTTATTTCAGCTTAATCTGATGGGTTTTGCAACGTTTTATCGTTGAGAACCAATAAAAAGTTGAAGATTCAATTGCCTTGCCATAATATAATTATTAATATATCCGATGCAAATCAAAACTTGACCATGAACTTTTTATTTTTTATTTTAATGCATTAAAACAATTTTTCTAAAAATAATGATTCCTGTCAATCATTTTAATTCAACAGGAGCTTGGGTTAATGAGTGAAAATATTGTGATAAAAGCTGGGAAATTTTACAGACGAATATTTGTGCCTCGGCGACTCAAACTTGCCGTAAATTCTGTTTAAAAGCGTAATCTATACAAGAGAAAAATATTCTGACGAATCGGAAAAAAATTGACAAAAGTATCCCACGAGATCGATAATAATGTATTGCAATATCGATATCGATATTGGTAATAAATAAATTGTGGTATTCATATTAATTACTGATTTCATATTGCTGCATTCGCTTAAAATCTATTAATTTTTTTACTGAAGCTGATGCAATTTCTATACATAGTCCAATGAGATATTTCAGTTACAGTTGGGATCTATTGCAGTTACAGTCGGGATCTATTGCAGTTACAGTCAGGATCTATTGCAGTTACAGTCGGGATCTATTGCAGTTACAGTCGGGATCTATTTCAGTTACAGTCGGGATCTATTGCAGTTACAGTCGGGATCTATTGCAGTTACAGTTGGGATCTATTGCAGTTACAGTCGGGATCTATTGCAGTTACAGTTGGGATCTATTGCAGTTACAGTCGGGATCTATTGCAGTTACAGTTGGGATCTATTGCAGTTACAGTCGGGATCTATTGCAGTTACAGTTGGGATCTATTGCAGTTACAGTCGGGATCTATTGCAGTTACAGTTGGGATCTATTGCAGTTACAGTCAGGATCTATTGCAGTTACAGTTGGGATCTATTGCAGTTACAGTCAGGATCTATTGCAGTTACAGTTGGGATCTATTGCAGTTACAGTCAGGATCTATTGCAGTTACAGTCGGGATCTATTGCAGTTACAGTCGGGATCTATTTCAGTTACAGTCGGGATCTATTGCAGTTACAGTCGGGATCTATTGCAGTTACAGTTGGGATCTATTGCAGTTACAGTCGGGATCTATTGCAGTTACAGTTGGGATCTATTGCAGTTACAGTCGGGATCTATTGCAGTTACAGTTGGGATCTATTGCAGTTACAGTCAGGATCTATTGCAGTTACAGTTGGGATCTATTGCAGTTACAGTCAGGATCTATTGCAGTTACAGTTGGGATCTATTGCAGTTACAGTCGGGATCTATTGCAGCTACAGTCGGGATCTATTGCAGTTACAGTCGGGATCTATTGCAGTTACAGTTGGGATCTATTGCAGTTACAGTCGGGATCTATTGCAGTTACAGTCGGGATCTATTGCAGTTACAGTTGGGATCTATTGCAGTTACAGTCAGGATCTATTGCAGTTACAGTTGGGATCTATTGCAGTTACAGTCAGGATCTATTGCAGTTACAGTTGGGATCTATTGCAGTTACAGTCGGGATCTATTGCAGTTACAGTCGGATCTATTGCAGTTACAGTCAGGATCTATTGCAGTTACAGTCGGGATCTATTGCAGTTACAGTTGGGATCTCTGCAGTTACAGTCGGGATCTATTGCAGTTACAGTCGGGATCTATTGCAGTTACAGTCAGGATCTATTGCAGTTACAGTTGGGATCTATTGCAGTTACAGTCGGGATCTATTGCAGTTACAGTCGGGATCTATTGCAGTTACAGTCAGGATCTATTGCAGTTACAGTCGGGATCTATTGCAGTTACAGTCAGGATCTATTGCAGTTACAGTCGGGATCTATTGCAGTTACAGTCGGGATCTCTGCAGTTACAGTCGGGATCTATTGCAGTTACAGTCGGGATCTATTGCAGTTACAGTCGGGATCTATTGCAGTTACAGTTGGGATCTATTGCAGTTACAGTCGGGATCTATTGCAGTTACAGTCGGGATCTATTGCAGTTACAGTCGGGGTCTATTGCAGTTACAGTCGGGATCTATTGCAGTTACAGTCGGGATCTATTGCAGTTACAGTCGGGGTCTATTGCAGTTACAGTCGGGGTCTATTGCAGTTCCAATTGGGATCTGTTGCAGTTACAGTCGGGATCTATTGCAGTTCCAATTGGGATCTGTTGCATTTCCGATTAACATCTGTTGCATTTCCTATTGGGATCTATTGCATTTCCAATTGGGATCTGTTGCATTTCCAATTGGGATCTGTTGAATTTCCAATTTGGATCTGCTGCATTTCCAATTGGGATCTGTTGCATTTCCAATTGGGATCTGCTGCATTTCCAATTGGGATCTGCTGCATTTCCAATTGGGATCTGTTGCATTTCCGATTAACATCTGCTGCATTTCCAATTGGGATCTGTTGCATTTCCAATTGGGATCTGTTGCATTTCCAATTGGCATCTGCTGCATTTCCAATTGGGATCTGTTGCAGTTTCCGAGAGAGACCACGAGAAATCTGAGACCACTGGAGTGTCGAGAGATTCAATGAACTTCGTAGATATTCTAAGTCGGTCATTAAAAAAGTACTTGTTGTCCTTTATTGTCCATCCGGCCCGATCGCTTTCCTCAAGCTTCACCGGCGCCGCCCATCGGCCGCAGCTCCAGATGGTCGCGGCCGGCCACCTGCACCAGCAGCGGGATGTTCGCCAAGTCCACCAGTTCGGCGATGAATGCCTCGCGGCGGAGCTGCTGCGCCGCGGCGTCGCCGCTCGCCACCGGCGGACTGCCGACTGATTCTTCGGCGCCAAATGTGTCGGGCAGGAGGCTGTCCGGCTGCGTAGCGACGTTCGGCTGCTGACGGCGACGCCTTCGATGTCGCCGACCGTGGCGGCTGCACACCTCGTCGTCATTGTCGTCAGGAAAGCCGGCTGTCCCGGCAGCCCCGTCAGCGGCGGCGGCGGTAGCTGCGGCAGCGCCGAGGTCCCCGCCGAAGCCGCTGTGGCCGTCGCGCTGGCCGAGACCGACGGCCCGACGCAGGCGGTCGTAGAGTCGCTGGAACTCGGCCTGGAAGTTGTAATTGAAGAAGCCGTACAGCAGGGGGTTCAGGCAGGCGGACACCAGAATCAGCAGCTGCGGCGCGAAGGTGTACACGAAGATGTTCGCCAAGTTGTTCTCCATCTGGACGCCCTTGTTGAGGTTGCGAAACTCCTGGATCTCGATAGCGGCTGCCTCCGATGTGGCGTTCAACCCCTCGGCAGCCGCCGCTGCCGCCGCCACGGCTAGCAGATTTTCGCTGGTGTTCACCTGAGCCGTCACGCCCAGGTCGGCGATGTCGTGGCCGACATTGGTGATGGTCAGCGGCAGCCAGGAGACGGCGAACACCAGCGCGATGACCAGCAGGACGATGTTCGCCCGTCGGCCGCGTCGCTGCTCCAGGTACAGCCGGCGCTGCTGGAACGCCGTTGTTTTTGGCGACGCGCCTCGACGTTGAACCTTCTGGTTGAGTCGGCGGCACACGGAGCCGTAGGCAGCGCTGACCAGCAGCAGCGGGATGAGGTACTGGAACAGCAGCACAGCGCCGCTGTACGCCACCTTCCAGCGCTTGCGAACGGACTCGATCGCTAGCTCGCCGCAGTAGGTGAGCATGCCAGCGCCTGAACTGGTGGGGCCGGGGTACAGGTTGGCGAACCAGGCCAGGGGGCTGGCCAGCACCGCAGACACCGTCCACAGGAATGCGATGGAGGCCAGTGCGGAGCTGTTGGCCTGCTTGCTCCAGCCGGGGTAGGCGATCACCTGGTTGGTTGGTGTTGAACTTTCATAGATGAAGGGGTTCTAAAAGTGATCGTAGATGTGACTTGAAAGGGTCATAGCTGGAGTTTTAATGAGTCATAGATTGCATTTTCAATGAGTCATAGATTGCATTTCTAATGAGTCATAGATTGCATTTCCATTAAGTCATAGGCTGCATTTCCAATGAGTCATAGATTGCATTTCCATTAAGTCATAGGTTGCATTTCCAATGAGTCATAGATTGCATTTTCAAAGAGTCATAGATTGCATTTCCAATGAGTCATATATTGCATTTCCAATGAGTCATAGATTGCATTTCCAATGAGTCATAGATTGCATTTCCAATGAGTCATAGATTGCATTTCCATTAAGTCATAGGCTGCATTTCCAATGAGTCATAGATTGCATTTCCATTAAGTCATAGGCTGCATTTCCAATGAGTCATAGATTGCATTTTCAAAGAGTCATAGATTGCATTTCCAATGAGTCATAGGTTGCATTTCCAATGAGTCATAGATTGCATTTCCATTAAGTCATAGGCTGCATTTCCAATGAGTCATAGATTGCATTTTCAAAGAGTCATAGATTTCCAATGAGTCATAGGTTTCGGTTTCAAGATTTGAACTCTGAGCTTTGGGTTCGAGCTGTCAGATGAGACAGTAATTTGTCAGAGGACACATTAAAGGGTCAAACGAGACCGACCTAGAATGTCACTTAAAATCCTATCTATCATTCAGTATTCCAGCCAAAGTAAAAAGTGCAAACGCCTCATCTGTATTCTGCACCAGGAAAACTCAACAATTTTCG
>NIVC01002601.1:10000-70000 GCA_002269645.1 Macrostomum lignano | reverse complement strand
GGATTTTTTGAAGATGCTCTGGGATTTCTGAAGATGCTCTGGGGTTTCTGAGGATGCTATGGGGTTTCTGAAGATGCTCTGGGATTAATGATGATACTTTGGGATTAATGAAGATGCTATGGGGTTTCTGAGGATGCTGTGGGATTTCTGAAGATGCTCTGGGATTTCTGAAGATGCTTTGGGATTTCTGAAGATGCTTTGGGATTTGTGAAGATGCTTTGGGATTTCTGAAGATGCTTTGGGATTTCTGAAGATGCTATGGGATTTCTGGGGATGCTCTGGGATTTCTGAAGATGCTCTGGGATTTCTGAAGATGCTATGGGGTTTCTGAAGATGCTCTGAGATTTCTGAGGATGCTCTGGGATTTCTGAGGATGCTGTGGGATTTCTGAAGATGCTCTGGGATTTCTGAAGATGCTTTGGGATTTCTGAAGATGCTTTGGGATTTGTGAAGATGCTTTGGGATTTCTGAAGATGCTTTGGGATTTCTGAAGATGCTATGGGATTTCTGGGGATGCTCTGGGATTTCTGAAGATGCTCTGGGATTTCTGAAGATGCTATGGGGTTTCTGAAGATGCTCTGAGATTTCTGAGGATGCTCTGGGATTTCTGAGGATGCTCTGGGATTTCTGAAGATGCTCTGGGGTTTCTGAAGATGCTCTGGGATTTCTGAGGATGCTATGGGTTTCTGAGGATGCTATGGGACTTCTGAGATGCTTTGGGATTTCTGAAGATGCTCTGGGATTTCTGAGGATGCTATGGGGTTTCTGAGGATGCTGTGGGATTTCTGAGAATGCTATGGGACTTCTGTAGACGCTCTGGGATTTCTGAGGATGCTTTGGTTTTTCTGAAGATGCTTTGGGATTTGTGAAGATGCTTTGGGATTTGTGAAGATGCTCTGGGGTTTCTGAGGATGCTATGGGGTTTCTGTAGACGCTCTGGGATTTCTGAGGATGCTCTGGGATTTCTGAAGATGCTCTGGGGTTTCTGAAGATGCTCTGAGATTTCTGAAGATGCTATGGGTTTCTGAGGATGCTATGGGGTTTCTGAGGATGCTCTGGGATTTCTGAGGATGCTATAGGACTTCTGTAGACGCTCTGGGATTTCTGAAGATGCTCTGGGGTTTCTGAAGATGCTATGGGGTTTCTGAAGATGCTCTGGGATTAATGATGATGCTTTGGGATTAATGAAGATGCTCTGAGATTTCTGAGGATGCTCTGGGATTTCTGAAGATGCTCTGGGATTTCTGAAGATGCTTTGGGATTTCTGAAGATGCTTTGGGATTTGTGAAGATGCTTTGGGATTTCTGAAGATGCTTTGGGATTTCTGAAGATGCTTTGGGATTTCTGAAGATGCTATGGGATTTCTGGGGATGCTTTCGGATTTCTGAAGATGCTATGGGATTTCTGAAGATGCTTTGGGATTTCTGAAGATGCTCTGGGATTTCTGAAGATGCTTTGGGATTTGTGAAGATGCTTTGGGATTTCTGAAGATGCTTTGGGATTTCTGAAGATGCTTTGGGATTTCTGAAGATGCTATAGGGTTTCTGAAGATGCTCTGAGATTTCTGAGGATGCTCTGGGATTTCTGAGGATGCTCTGGGATTTCTGAAGATGCTCTGGGGTTTCTGAAGATGCTCTGGGATTTCTGAGGATGCTATGGGTTTCTGAGGATGCTATGGGACTTCTGAGATGCTTTGGGATTTCTGAAGATGCTCTGGGATTTCTGAAGATGCTATGGGGTTTCTGAGGATGCTGTGGGATTTCTGAGAATGCTATGGGACTTCTGTAGACGCTCTGGGATTTCTGAGGATGCTTTGGTTTTTCTGAAGATGCTTTGGGATTTGTGAAGATGCTTTGGGATTTGTGAAGATGCTCTGGGGTTTCTGAGGATGCTATGGGGTTTCTGTAGACGCTCTGGGATTTCTGAGGATGCTCTGGGATTTCTGAAGATGCTCTGGGGTTTCTGAAGATGCTCTGAGATTTCTGAAGATGCTATGGGTTTCTGAGGATGCTATGGGGTTTCTGAGGATGCTCTGGGATTTCTGAGGATGCTATAGGACTTCTGTAGACGCTCTGGGATTTCTGAAGATGCTCTGGGGTTTCTGAAGATGCTATGGGGTTTCTGAAGATGCTCTGGGATTAATGATGATGCTTTGGGATTAATGAAGATGCTCTGGGATTTCTGAGGATGCTCTGGGATTTCTGAAGATGCTCTGGGATTTCTGAAGATGCTTTGGGATTTCTGAAGATGCTTTGGGATTTGTGAAGATGCTTTGGGATTTCTGAAGATGCTTTGGGATTTCTGAAGATGCTTTGGGATTTCTGAAGATGCTATGGGATTTCTGGGGATGCTTTCGGATTTCTGAAGATGCTATGGGATTTCTGAAGATGCTTTGGGATTTCTGAAGATGCTCTGGGATTTCTGAAGATGCTTTGGGATTTGTGAAGATGCTTTGGGATTTCTGAAGATGCTTTGGGATTTCTGAAGATGCTTTGGGATTTCTGAAGATGCTTTGGGATTTCTGAAGATGCTATGGATTTCTGGGGATGCTTTCGGATTTCTGAAAGAGTTTTTCAGCATATAATAATGTTCAGCCTTTGACTTCCTGAAGATTATTTTCAGCGGCAATGTTCTACGTACATTTATCCAAGCAAGTGTTCAACGAAATTTTAATGCAGCATTGCTACGCTCATCGTGATATTAATTATCCAAAATAAATTTGTTTTACACAGTTCATTGCACCGTGTCAATCAGTACAGTTCAAACACTGTCTGGTTTAATTGGTAATGAACAGTAATATTGCTGTCAAAAGCTACAAGTTGATCCACTGACCCGCGATAAATTAATTTACACTTGACTTCACTCTGTTTTGCTCAATAGGCCGTGTGTAGGTCTCTAGCTAGCTGCAATTATCACTTTGCACCTGCCCAAACTGTATGCATGGTTTAGCTTTCCATGCTAAATATTGTTGACCATAAAGTGCCATAGTTCGGTTCGCGCAGAGGGAGAGGTGAGGGAGGAAGAGTGGCCGGCAGACAGGCTAGAACGGATGTTTACAGTGGCCTGTAGCCATGTGTAATATGACTGTTGCTTAAGCATCAATTCGCTCCAACGGTGCACATTTGCTACTCTGATGGAGAGCTGCGGCAGCTGCATCTTGCATTGGATTTTTATTCTTAAATCGAGCCAATGCGGTCTCCGTCTGTGCTGCATCGCGACAGCAACTATCTGGACGATTTTGGCTGCTACTTTGACAATGACGGCGTTGAGAACGGCGTCGGCAGCGGCGGGCAAGGCGGCGGCGGCGGCAAGGATGCCGGCTGTTTGGTCCGCTGTGTCTGCGCGCTGGGCGACGGCTGCCTCGCTTTGGCCGGCCTGCTGGCTGCGCTGCTGCCGCTGTTGCTGCCAGCTGAGGCGCCGGCCTGCTGCTACGGCTGCCTGCAGCCGCTGGTGTCGGCAGCGGGGCTCGGACTGACAGCTGGCGCAGCGGGACTGGCGCTGACAGCCGGACTGGCGGGTTTAGCCGCCTCGGTGGCCAGCCGACGGGCTCGTGTTGGTCACGCGGTCGCCGCCGTGCTGACCGTCTGCTGCGCCCTGCTGGCAGCCAACGCCGGCGTCCTGCTGGCGAAGGAGGAGCGCCTGGCTGACCAACTGCTGACGGCTTGCGGCGGCGCCGATTGGCGCGCCGCTCTCGGCATCGGCGCTGCTGGGGCGCTGATTCTGCTGGCTAAATCTGGCCTGAATTGGACTTGCTATTATAAGTACTCGAGAGCGAGCGTCTACGATGGGCAGTACAATTTGGCCAAGCTGAGGAGGCAGCGGTGGCGCCGGCTCCGCCTGCAGCAGCGGCACCGGCAGCAGCAGCAGCTGGTGCTGATGCGGCAGCAGCGGCTGCAGGAGCCATTCCGCAGGGACCGTCGGCCTCGCGGTGGAAACAGACTGCAGGAGTTTGAGTTGACAATGTGACCGCTTTCTTTTGCACTTGATTTTGCTAATTAGAATTAATGTTATAAAAAATATAACTTAGTGAATGTACATTAGTCAGTTTACTCTTAAAGCCCATGAATGTGATGACTTTAATGGAGGATTTCACATGTTTACCTAGCTACCTTACCTAGGATTTCACATGTTTCATGTACAGTGTAGACCATCAGTAGAAGACAAAGCTGGTATCAGACGATAAAAGAGATTAAGCCAAAAGATTTTCAAAGGTATAGAAAGTTAGCTCAGCAAACTATAGTCCAAGCTGCTTGTATCTAAATGGCTTTTTTCGCTCGACTTGAGTTCATATGGTTTCAATTTGTGCGTCTTTTTCAGCAGATTTAGATCGATTATCAGACGCAAAAATTTATGCTTGAAAAATATGATTATCGTAGTACACACTCTGCTGCATGTACCTGTACTATACATTATGCATAAGGAGTCAGGACAGAGAGAACTTTTGATCTGAATTTGCCTGTACTTGTAGTGTAGAACCTAAAAGTATATGTCTAGATGTGCACTGATGACAACTGTGCTGAAATTTGTTTTTTAAGCAAAAGGCAACCGGTACATGTACAGATGATTGAAAGAAAGTACATTTATGTACTCAGTCAAGACTTAAAGTAGTAGCATTATATGGACGTACATGTAGCATGTATATGTCTTTGGATGTAATTTTGTATATATATATATATGAGCAGCCCCGAGTGTGCGTATAGCCGCGGTCAACGTCCACGTCTCTGTACAGCAGGACGGACTCGAGCACCGCCTGCCAAAGCCGAGACCTCTCTGGCGATCGGGCAGCACTTTGGACTGAAGAACAGCGCGAATCTACCAGCTAATAGACCGGTCAGGCAAGTCCTGAGATCTGTGCCGCCGGATGTGTCATCCTCTACGTTGAGCAACAGTTGGAGCTACGTTGAGCCGTACGTGAACCGTCGGCAGCGTGCGAGCTTGGTCGTCTGCGCCAGCCCGCTGGGATTATCGGCTGGTAGGATGGTCAGCACCCCTCGGCCCTCGGCCCTCAGCGGTGTTGACAACATACATTAAGGAAAGCCACTCGATCGATCTCATAGTAATTAAGGCTGAAGCTCCTTTAATAGTTGCACAATATTCAGCTGTCACAACTTAAGAATTGTCGATAAAAAAAAAATTATTAGCCACTATTAGCACGGCCACTGCAGCCAAAAATTATACTGTTAACATATAGCGAACAGAAAAAAATAGCTACATTTGTAAATGCAATGTAAAAACTTTAAAAGCAAAATCTTGCAAACCCTATGCAATCTCATATGAATCTAAGTGTGATGAATTAAATGGGTTGACATAAGAGATGTAAGTGTTGTAGGTTTGGATAAAAAAGAGTAAGCAGGCTAACATAAAGGGTAGCATGACTTTCGCATACCTTATCGTAATTTTAATAAGTCCTTCATCCTTCTGTGAGTTTTAAATAGCTGGAGATTTTCATACTTAATCCCAGAAAGTTTTAAAATAAAAAAAGACTGCTTTTGCAAACACTTTTGTTTATGTCGTATAGTTCTAGGAAAAATACTTTAAAAACTTTGCAAGATCAGCATATTGATTATTGACGACTAATTTGTAAAATCTGATCCTCCAAGTCCCCTGACATTGTGCGTTGCGTTAATCAAGCCCTTTCGCTTTCTTTGTTACTGAAATGCTTGATTTCTAGATATTTAGCTTACTTGAAATACTGCACAATAATCCAACTACAGCCAAACAGACTACATAATCTTTCATACTGACGCTGACGCATAATAAATGTCAATGATGACCAATCTTCCTGTTATCGGTTGCATATTTAATCACGAAGTTGTTTGTTCACTTTTCCTACCAACATTTGCCGTGATTGGCGTTTTGACTGTAATATTTTTATTTCTATTTCGTAAGCCAAAGCCACCACCTTATTTGTTTGATGATAGTGAATCGATTCCATTTATCAAGAAAAAGAAGCAACCAAAATCCTCGGGCAGTAATGCTGAGACAAAGGAGACAAAGTCGAAGGTATAAGTTTTTAAAATAACACTTGCTTGCAACTAAAATATTTTGATGAAGAAGCCGATTTTTTTTGACTTTTTGTAAATAGGCCTAATATAGGCATTAGTAATAGCAAAGTAATAGCAACTAACATTGGCTTGTATTAATATTAATATTTATAAGTAGGCCCACGCCAATGGTTATCTCAATACAAATACCTGTACAGTATTGGTTAGGCCCCTAGTTATTATACTAGGCCTAAAGTACTCCTATTAGCCCCTTTTAAGAGAAATTTCATTTAGGAATATACAAAACTTTAATTTACTATCATAGGGCCTATCATAATCCCATATACTAAAAATGATTATATCTGTAAATATAGAGGTCTAATTTTTTTAGCATAGGGCCTAGCCATTCATAGGTACTTTTTATCAGTTTTATAATCCCAATAAATCATAAAAATGTAATTAAGTATAGAAATTTAGCATAAAATGCTAATTATTATATATAATATTAAAATAAAACTTATTGTTATTACTTACTTACTTACTACTGACGGGGGGCGCAGGCGCCGCGAATAGGCCGCGAGGCCCCTATCGCAACCCCAAGGTAAAAGAGCACAAGGATTAGCCTTGGGGGTGCGCCCAGTCCCCGCCAGTAGTCGGCAGGTCCGCAGTGGAGGCATCGGCGACCCTCATCCGGCCGGAGTCCCGGACGAAGGCGCGGAGGTCTCGGATATTGTCCGCGGTGGTCAGCTTGTCCATCCGCTGGGGGTGGCCGAGGTATTTGTGCCGCGCCTTGTTGAAGTAAGGGCAGAAGGTGACGTGATGCTCCGCGGTCTCCTCTCCTATGCCACAGAAGGGACAGGTGGGAGGGCAACCGGTTTGCAACGATATATGTCTCTGGAAGAATCCGTGGCCGGTTAGGACCATGCACATCTCCCTGAGGTCGGTTCTGTTAAGCGAAATCAGATAATCAGAGACTTTCCTGTTCAGGTTAGGCATGGCAGAGCGGCTCTGCCTGTACTCGGTGCAGCTGTTCCAGTAGAGCTGGTGCTGCTGATGGAGCCACCTGTTGATATGGCGGGTGACTTGCGACCTGGGGGTGGGTAGCCTCATCAGACGGTGGTTGCCGTCTGGGTTGCTGCCCTCCTTGGCGAGAGAGTCCGCGAGCTCGTTGCCCAGGATGTTGCTGTGACCAGGTGTCCAGATAATTCTAATCCTGTTAAGGACTGAGAGAGATTGCACACTGCGGTGGCATTGAGATACTGTAGCAGCGGAGATATTCTCAGTGGTTAAGGCCTTAATAGCAGCTTGGCTATCAGTGTAGAAATTAATGTCAAAATTATTAATGTTCGCCTGAAACAGTTGCTGGGCACACTGCTCAATGGCGCAAATTTCAGCTTGGAAAACTGAGGTGTTCTCACCGAGGTGCAGACTTTCCTGGAGAAGCATCTTACCCTCGTGGAAAATGGCAATACCCGCTCCAGCGCGGCCGTTGAACAGCGAGCCGTCGGTGAAGCAGTGAATGCCCTGGCTGCGCCGGTTCACACCGACATCCAGCGGAATGTTGTCTCGGCCAGGGATGGCGGTCTTGAAGCCCCTCCTGATGTTGAGGGCGGGAGGTCGACTATCCACATTGCCCAGGTCCATGTGGATGTTGTTAAGGTCGCGGCGGACAAAGTCCATATGCGGGATTAATGTTTTCATTGGCATAAAGCCAGAGGGCGCGTTATTTAACGTTTTATCTCTGATAAGCCGGGAGGCAGACTTCATAGCCTCCGCCCTAATAAATAGGTGAAGCGGAGGTAGGTTAAGGATAGTGTTCAGCCCCTCGTAAGGGTGGACGGGTACGCACCTGTGATGGCACGGCAAATGCTGCCCTGAAGCTGGTACAGCCGCTGACGGGCGGCCTTCTGCTCCAGCACGCTAGTCCAGATGAGACTCGCGTATGTGATACTGGGCCGGATGATGCCGGTATAAATCCAACGGACCGTTCTAGGCGAGAGGCCCCAAGTCGGCCCGATGGCTCTGCGCAGCTGGGCAAAGCAGCGTTTTGCCCGACCGATGACGTTATCAAGGTGCTTCGTCCAGCGCAGGTCATGCGTTAGCGTCACACCGAGGTATTTGACCTCCTTCTTGAAGGGGATGTTTCTGCCATAGACAGTGAGGTTTTTCATCTCCCACTTACGGCGCTTGGTGAAAACGACAGCGACAGTCTTAGTGACGCTGATTTTTAGGCCATGCTGTGTAGCCCAGTCGGCCGCCTTGTCGGCGAATTGCTGCATCAGGTTGCGCAGAGTGGCGGGGTCGGGTCCGCTGACGACCGCGGCAACGTCATCGGCGTAGCCCGCCCTGGTGATACTGCTGGGAATGTCAGCGGTTAGAAGTTCGTCCATGACGAGATTCCAGAGAAGTGGAGTTAGCACGCCACCTTGCGGGCCGCCTTTCATCACCGCCCGGGTGAGGGTAACGCCCATAAGTGTGGATGTCACAAACCTTTTGCGGATCATAAAATAAATCCAGCGAACAATGCTGTGTCTTACATTCCTGCGGGAAAGAGAATTTCTGAAGGAGCGGAAGAGGACATTGTCAAATGCTCCTTCGAAGTCAACGAACAACCCGCAAGCGAGTTGTTTGCTAAGGATGGCACTCTCAATTTTGGAGGTAATGGCGTGGAGAGCATGCTCAGTCGTCCTCCCAGGCTGGAAGGCGTACTGGTACTTACTGACAGGGTCGGAGCGCAGGTCGCACTCTCGAAGCCTCCACAGGATGAGCCTCTCCATCAGCTTAACACAAAAGGAAGTGAGGCTGATGGGCCGGAAGGATTTCACGTTGGTGTAGTCACCCTTAGCAGGTTTCGGGATGAACACGACTCTGGACATTCTCCAGATTGTGGGAATGTAACCTGTGGTATAACAGTCAACAAGCAATTTAGAGAAAGAATCAGCAAAGTTTTGCAGCTAACTTATTGTTATTGGTTATATTATTAATCACAAAGTTGTTTGTTCACTTTTCTTATCTATTAGTATTAATCATTTTCTATTTATAAGCAATTTAGCAAAAAATAAAACAATAGGATAATTTGTCTCATTTTTTGTAAAAATAATAGGCCTTAGGCATTAGGCTTTACTATCTCTACCTATAAAAATCAAAACTCTGTGTGTGTGTGTGTCTGTCTGTGTGTGGACAATTTTGATCGCTATGGACTCCCAAACCGCTCAACCAAATTACACCAAATTTTACACCCACCCTAAACTCACTACGGAGAATGTCTTAGGCTACCTTTTAATTTCCTAGACTCAAGTCTTCCTACCTAAAAGTACAAAAAACTGCTCAAAATGCGCGATTTTTTCACTAAATCCTCCATAGCGCCGCTCCACTTCTACCGATTCTCTTCAAATTTGACACAGACAATTTTCAACTATTTTGACACAATCGTGTAAAATTTCAAGTCTCAAAGTTAATCCTGAGCGGTGCTGTGCACTTTTAAAGTTAGGCTGTTTTTTTCAGCGTAGCAACCACCCCAACCTCCGCCCGCCTGCCTCTCTTTCCCGATCTGGACCCAGATGTGTAATAGGGTTTCAAAATTGACTAACTTTCAGCTGCCATAAGTTTGCTCCACGTAAAGCGATTGACTTCAAACTTGACACAATTCTTCATTGACTCATTCTCTGTCTAAATGTAAAGTTTCAACTCTGTAACTCAACCGAAAAAGAAACTGTAAGCATGTGAAGTTTGTCTGCTTTTTCTGTTGTTTGTGGCGCTCAACTCACTCATTCCCCCAATCACCCAGTCCAGACGAAGGGTCAGGCGATAGGGCTCAATGTACATAGCGAATGTACAGTGTTTTGGAATAACTTTTTAATAGCCTTCTCTGTACCCCCCCGCAAGTGGAGAGGCGTAGAGAGGAGAGAGTTTAGCGAGAGATTCAATTTCAAACCACTGTCCTCTGAATAGACAAGTCTGCAGCAGTTAAACAAGGATGGCAAATCAAGGGGTTTGTAAAAAATATCGAAAAATTAATGAATAACTGATTACAATGCAATCCTACTAAATTAGTTACACTTGCACCATGAAAATTTTAACATTAAGATTCGCATAAGGTACTTTAAAATTTAAATGGCCTCCTAAGAAATGCGTATTTCCTTGGTTGTTTGTTAGACTGCTGCAGACTGTTGTGGTGGAGCTGGAGATATACAAATTTCTCTCAGGGCTGCTAATTGGCCAGAAAGATGACGTGATTAAAGCATGAGAAATGATAACAACCACGATAGTACTACGTCCTACAAACTGGCTTTCGAAGCAGGGATCGGCAGATTTTTATCTCAATCTCAAAGGCCAGATAAAGAATCCAACTCATGGCTACGGGCCAGATGAGAGTGAAAAGGAAAAGGAATAGACTATTTGAAAGGGAGGAGGGGCGAGAGGGGATAAAAGAAAAGATAGAAGATAACAGGAGAGACGTACGAGGAGGTTGAGGAGAGAGCAGAGAATATGGGACGAAGAAGCGAGAGGAGGGGAGAGAGAAGGGAGAGGAAATAGTAGAGGTGAGAAGATGGAGAGAGAAGAGGGGAGAGATAAGACAGAGGATCGATGAGAGAGGAGAGTTGAGAAGAGTGAGATGAGAGAACAAAGAGGAGATGAGAGTATCGAGAGGGGGGATTAGAAAGGATAGAGGGGAGGAGATAAGAGGGGAAGAGACGAGTGGGAAGAGAGAAGATAGATATGAGAGAGAGAGTTTAGAAAGAAGAGAGGACAAAGGAGAGATGATAGAGTAAAGGGAAGAGGAGGAGAGAGGAAAGAGATGAGATTGTAGAGATAAGTGAGATGAAATGAAATATGAGAGAGTAGAGTAGAGATGAGAGATGAAGGAAGAGAGAGCAGAGTGCGGAGAGACGAGAAAAGAGAATAGAGGGGAGAGAGTATAGAAGAGGGAAGAGAAGAGAGGAGTAAGCTAGAAAGAGAGGAGTCAGAAGAGGGGAAAGAGAAGAGTACACAGTAGAGAGGAGAGTAGAGATGACAGAAGAGAGAGGGGAATGAGAGAGCAAAGATGAGAGTGAACAGACGATATAAGAGAGGAGTGAGGAGAGTGAGAGAGAAGAGAGAAGACAAGAGAGGGAGAGAGTATAGAAGAGAGAAGAGAAGAGACGAGAAGAAAGAAGAAAGGATCGAGTCCTCCTGAGTCAAAAAGGGAAAAGAGAGGAGTACAAGGGGAGAGGTGAGAGAACATATGAGAGTAAAGATGACTGATAAGAGAGGGGAGATGAGAGAGCAGAAACGAGAGTGAACAGACGAGAGATGGGAGAGTAGAGAAAAAAGAGGAGAGATAAGAAATAAGGGATGAGAGGTGTAGACAAGGGAGAGATGAGAAGTGAGTGAGGAGAGAGGAGGGGAAGGGAGAGAATCGAGAGGACAGGGGAAATTGGTGAAAAGGACGAGGGAGGAGAGGAAAGAGGGGAGAGAAGAGAGAGAAGAGAGATAGGATAGGAGAGAGCAGAGAGATGAGAGGAGAGAGTGGACAGAGGAGAGGAAAGAGTTGAGAGAAGAGAGGAAAAAGGAGAGAGTAGAGATAAGGAAAGTGTTGAGAGAAGGTAGAGTAAGGAGTGAGAAGAGAGGTGAGGGAAGAGAGAGCAGAGAGCAGAGGGAAGACAGAGTAGAGAGCAGAGAGAAATGAGAAAAGATAAAACAGGAGAAAGGAGATTTGAGAGACCAGAGACCAGAGCGAAGAGAGGAGAAGAGAGAGAAAAGAATAGAGGGGAGAGGGAAGAGACGAGAGAAGAGACGAGAGAGGAGAGAAGAAAGAAAAGATAAGAGGGGAGAGAGAGAAGAGACGAGAGAGAAGATAGGAAACAGAAAAGAAGATGGAAGTTTCAAAGGATGCAAAGGACATAGGGAGAGGCAGAGGTACGTAGAGGCCAGAGTTTGCCTGACATTCTGCGTAGCACCCCAGCCAACAATATCAATGTTTGCCTCAAATCCTAATTTTACATGATCCTAACTCTATCCTAACTATTAACAAGGGAACAAATTTTTGTTTGAGTTTTACCTCAGATTTTAGAATACATGCAAAAATAATTCCGGGGAATGGAGTTCCCCGGGTTCAAAATCCGCGGGTTTCAACAGCTTGTAATATGATATATTAAAAACAAGTTTAAAATTTATTTTTTATATCTTATAAAAGGCCAAAGATACAATTTTACAAGGATTTTAATTATTTTTATTATTAAACATTGGGTCTATGACTAAGCCTATTATTAATATATTGAATAATTAAATAAGCCTAGTTCTAGTTATCAAATGTTATAAATATTTTGTTCCTAATCTAATCTTATTCTTAGTTCTAAATATTTTTTTATTTTTGTGGCTATGTATAATTTTTTTAATAATATGGTTTTATTAATTTTCTAAATCTAATATTGTTTTGCTTTTGTAGTAAGTTAAATTGAATAAGACTAATATATATAGAATAATGTAATATATATATTATGATTTTAATAGTACATGTTACTTGATTGTCATTTGGTTATATTAGGCCTTTTGCAGCATTAATAATACTTTAATTTATTATTAATTTTAATAATTAAATATACATTAACAATATTAATATTAACAATGCATCTAGATAGACTAGAAAGTTGCAAGTTAAGTGTTCAAGTTGATTATACTAGGTTTACACAATTAGGATTCTACTATCAATCAGTTGATTATATAACAATATATGTAATCAAGATGATAAAATAGATTCATAAAAGCAAATGCACAGCTATATATTTATGTGCTAAAAAAATGAAGACTTCCTATCTCTGTAGTGTATTTTCTCGAAAAACCTGCCTCCTAAAATTCGAGTCTGGTCTTTTTTGTCTTACATTTGTATAGATTGTGTTGTCAATGAGTGCTATAGTTTTCTTTTTCAAAAAATCAAATAGCTTTAATAATTTTATACTGCTTCAAATATTTTTGTTTAACAGGCAAAGTTGGCCTCAGCTACACAGCAAGTGAAGACCAAAGGCCAACAGCAGCAGCAAGGACAGACTGCTTCAGCTACAGCTGCCTCTGTAACTGTGGTAACTAAATTTTTAAACTGTTTATTTCAATTTTTTAAAAGATTTTTTGGGTTCCACAGCAATTTATTATTTTTTAGACACCAACGCCTGAGACTGTGAAGGTCAGCGCATCTGTTGCTCGTCGAGCTCCACCAGCAGGCGCCGCTGCTGACGCTGCCGACGCTTGGTTCGAGGTGACCACCGGCGGCAAGAAGAAAGCGCTGAAGAAGGAGCCGCAGCACCTGACAAAGCAAGAGAAAACTAGGAGTTATAAAAAGGAAGAAAAATCAGAACAGAAAGTGGAACCTGGAGTGGAGTCTATGGCCAATAAAGAAGTGCCTAAGGCTAAAGAGGAAGAACCCAAAGCCAAGAAGGAAGAGTCAAAGGCTAAGAAGGAAGAGCTGAAAGCCAAGAAGGAAGAACCCAAAGCCAAGAAAGAAGAGCCTAAGGTTAAAGAGGAAGAGCCTAAGGCCAAGAAGGAAGAGCCTAAGGCCAAGAAGGAAGAGCCTAAGGCCAAGAAGGAAGAGCCTAAGGCCAAGAAGGAAGAGCCTAAGGCCAAGGAAGAGCCCAAGGCCAAGAAAGAGCCTAAGGCCAAGAAGGAAGAGCCTAAGGCCAAGAAGGAAGAGCCAAAGGTTAAGCAAGATTTATCCAAAGCCAAGACACAGTCGCCTAAGGCTGTTGACAGTAGCGCAAACGACTCCGGTCTGGGCACCAGCTTTGTCGAAGTGCCCCTATCGCCTTCAAAGCCTGCCGCGGCTGCCCAGTCCGCTTCTACGCCAAAGAAGTCAAAGAAATCGCGCAAGCAGCCTATAGAAGTAGATGGTTTTGTCCTCGCTGACTTCTCGCCGCCGTCAAGCGCCAGCTCCGCGTCTCTCTCGCCGCCGGTGTCGCACCATTCCGATCCGCCTTCGACCAGTAGCGGCCCGGCTATTGCCTCCCTTGTTGAAGACGATGCAGAAGACATCGCTAGCAATGCGGCCTCCGGTGGAGGCAGTTCAAGCCAGACTTCCGGCTCGGCTAAGAAAAAGTTAAAGAAGCTTAACAAACAGCAGAAGCAGCAACAGCAGTCGGAAGGTCCCAAGCCTCCTGCTGCTGCTGATCCGCCGCCCTTGCCTGCCACTGAGGAGGCTGACGGCTCCTCCGCCTGGGTTGAAGCGCCCAGCTCCAAGAAGCGTCGAGCCAGACGCGAGAACTAACTAAATTAATTGTCTCCAAATTTTCAAAGCGTTTTTTTCTTCTATTCCTTTCACCCGGGTGTCGGTTCTTTATTAGTTTGTTGATGAATTAATCATTTCTGCTAGACCGTATTTCTGTTTGTTGACAATTGCTTTTTTTATTTACTTTTCCTGGCCTGGGCGTTTAACCAAAGCGCGTATATAACAAAACAATAATGATATACACCTGGATTGCTAGTCTGGAGACGAAACATTTAAATTGACCTTCAGTTCGCTTTCCGGAAAGGGCCTGTCAACTTACGCTCATAAAGTGGAGCTATGACCTATGTACACAAATGATACTTCAGTCCGCTCACAAAGAAGCTGGGTCTGGCAAAAAAAGCGACGAAAGCGATGAGCTTAAGTTGACAGGCCCTTTTGTCTATGGTCCAACTGAGCTCCTACCCAGATTACATTGGTTAAAGGAATTTATAATTATAACCCCCATTTGTCCCGGTCAAACAAGTCTATGGCCTTGTGTTAAAACATGTATTTGTCCGAAGAAACCATAGTTTATTTGGACCATAGACCATAGGCAAATTTTGCTATTTCATCCAATTTCACGGCAAACGGTAGGGGAAGATTGTTCACTTTGTTTGGTTAAACATGTTCGTCCATCATAGACTCGCAATCTAGGTAATATATATATAGCTGAGGCGTCTCGACACTTATTAGCCTGTCTCAGCCATCAATATGAATATAATGGATTGCTAATTGGGCCCATTTGCTCTTTCTTAATCGCTTTACCATTCCGAAGTTATTTCTAGTTTCATATATGTATGCTCACAGGAAAGGGAAGTTATACTGATAATCCATTATATTCCAAAGTATACTTCTACTATATTACTCGTTTGTTAATACGCTCATAACCTGGTGTCATTGGTACTGCGATTAAATGTTTTGTCGTTCGTTACTACATTGCAGGTGTGATATTATCAGATAAAAGGCAATAATTTCTCCTTTTTGAGTTTCCTGCAAAAAAACTTTTTGTGTCGAATTGTTTCTAGCGCTCTTCCATTCCCTGACACTTGTTTTGATGATGGGCTGCACCGCGATTTACTTGTACGATTTGTGTAGAGAGAATTATGAACATAATTATCATTATCGTATATTTTTGATTCGCACTACCCCTCCGTTTCCGTTGCTCAAATGGCTGTTTTAATCAAATTTGTTTTCCCCATTCATCTCGAATTGTTTTCTCACTTATAGGTACAGAAGTTGCAATCAATTATATTGAAAAGTGCTATACAAGTCTTTAACTACATTTTGTCCTCGATCAGCCACTCGTGCCATTGATTTTTTGTCTCCCCCTCTGTTCCTGGTCCTCTCCTACCAGCTTGTTTCTCTTATATTATTTGAGTTTATTCTTTGTTTTAACAGCCAACTCTCTATCTGATTCCCGTTTTTTTGTCTGATTTCTGCTCTTTTTTACTTCTTGCGTTAGACTGGTCCAGCTTTGCGAGCCCTGTTTCTCAATATTTAGTCACTTTGCGCTACTTGTTTGCCGCTAACTTTGCAATGGTTTCATTGTCTCCCTCTGTCAGAATTGTTGCAATGTTCCTCAGTCTCATGATAGTTTTTTTCTGTCCAATTTTTTCTCCAATTTTGTGTTTTTGTGTTTGTTTTTGTTTTTTTTCTCTTTTGGTTCTTTCCAACCTGCGGCAAATGTGACTCCCCTCCCGTTTTTTCGTTTGCTTTAACAAATTTCTCTGGTGAATATATAAATAATTACATTGAGTTATTATCTACTTATAATGCTTTACTAGCTGGGCACAAATGAGTATAAAAGTGTGCTCGCGAAGTAATCGTTACGACCTTCGAAGTTGTGTTTCTGTGGTTTCAACTGGAACTCGGATTGGCTTAGCGTCTGTACAAGACAAGCAACTAGAATTCACAACTACATTCACAATGGTAAGTAACTAACCTACAATTGGAGCTTACACCATACACAAAATGTTCATATTTGTGCTGCGATTAAAATCAAACTGAAAATCATTTATTATAGAAAGATTCCGCTGTTTGCGGGGATGCGGTCTATGTTGTATTGCTTAAACTATGCTTAACAGACTCATGAAGTTTATTCTCTCTGCATATTATAACACTATAGAGCAAGTATTCATATTTTACTCGTACACTATTGTCTATGGTTTTCGGCAGTAAGACTTTCTGCAAAAACCAAGGACAACTTGATAACTAGTTGATTTATCAAGTTGTCCTTGGCAAAAACTTAATTGCTAAACGATGAAAGCGGTCTTTCGCGTCCCTGGGATTTCCCTAGGGAATCCCGGAATTACACTGCGATTTCTATTGTCTGCCGGCTGTTTTAGATGGTTGCCGGAAAATTAACGGAAGCATTTGGCTATAGAAAAGAATCGAACATGACAACGACGAACAGCAACAAAAGCAACGGAGTAATTTTGTTCCTCCGGTAATGGTGTTCACCAGGCGATTGACGGACGGGGATTCCGGGTGCCGTTGAATGGCCGCACGAAAACAGATGAGACTTCGGCGCGTTAGTATGAATTCCATTCTGCTTTCGAAGAGACGAATAGAAAAGCCTCAAATAATCGTTCAAGAATCAATTCGGTAAACGCTCAAACTCTTGGCTGAGTCCCTTCTCATCGAGGAACTGGCCGAACCTTGCCACGAGAAGTTTTCATTTGAAGTCTCTGTCGATTTCGGCACAGATTCATTCTCAATCCGGTCCAGCATTTGCAGATCTTCGCTAGTCAGCTAAGGTAGCACTTCGGTACTGGAAGACGCATTCAAATTGTTAATCTCCAGAACAAAGCGATTGCTCGACTCTCGGGCGACAAAAGCCAACTCGTCTGTGGAGAGTCCACATTTCTCCGCCAGTAATGTATTCGTAGCGAATTATAGATCCTTTTTCTTCGGGTATTTCGACAAAATCCACTAGAGAATTAATTTATGACAGTTACGCTAGTCGTCTTCACTGTCCTTTCCGATTATCATAAACGATTGACTGATTATCCTTACTGCTATTTCAAAGTGCCATAGACAACAGAAGAAAATTTGACTATAGAAATCCGGCAACAGTCAATTTCATTCAAAAGGGTAACAATAACGGTATAGACGACAGATTCTTTCACGGCAGCAATTGCGTAAGCTGAAGCTGCGTAGCGAAAAAATCCGTATATATCGTTACATTGCTTATTTAATGTCTAGATACATTCAATCACAAAAATATTTACCGTATTATTCCTAGATTTCTCGGGCCGAAACATGAATGCAATCATCAGTATGAGGCCCGGAACATTTTGTCTATGGTCGAACTTAATGAATTAATTATCGAACTTAATGATAACATATCGCTGGCCGAAATAGCCGAGTAGCCAGAGCTGATCACTTAGGTGTGTCAGGACTCATTGAAACCCTAATAAAAATCTTCTAAATATACTAAATCTCTAAGGTTTGTATGTTTGAATGCTTGCTTGTCCATAACGCTCTAGAGATTACAATTCTTCACCGATTTTGATCGCGTTTTCGCCAAAAGATTCGTAATCAGCCTGGGATTGTATGGTTAAAATTTCTTGTATCTGCTTCAATGCTAAAGGGATTAAATATTCGAAAAACTGTTTTAAATGGCCTTTTTCAATGCAAATTTTATCAGCCAGAAACTTCACTGCCAATTTTAATTGATTGCGCCAGAGCCAACTGATAAGAAAACTCACTGGACCCCACTTAAAGGGGGGCAATAAAAATTATTCTGGCTGCTGGCAGCCAGCTCTAATTAGCTAGTCTTCTAATCTAAATATACTAAATCTCTAAGGTTTGTTTGTATGTTTGTCCATAACGCTCTAGAGACTGCAATTCTTCACCGATTTTGATCGCGTTTTCGCCAAAAGATTCGTAATCAGCCTGGGATTGTATGGTTAAAATTTCTTGTATCTGCTTCAATGCTAAAGGGATTAAATATTCGAAAAACAGTTTTAAATGGGCGAATTCAATGCAAATTTTATCAGCGAGAAACTTCACAGTCAATCTTAATTGATTGCGCCAGAGCCAACTGATAAGAAAACTCACTGGACCCACTTAAAGGGTGGGGGCAATAAAAATTATTCTGGATGCTGGCAGCCAGCTCTAATTAGCTAGTCTAAATATACTAAATCTCTAAGGTTTGTATGCTTGAATGAATGAATGTCCATAACGCTCTAGAGACTGCAATTCTTCACCGATTTTGATCGCGTTTTCGCCAAAAGATTCAAAATTGTCTGGAAAGAAGACGGTTAAAATTTCTTTAATCTGCTTCAATGCTAAAGGGATTAAATATTCGAAAAACTGTTTTAAATGGCCTTTTTCAATGCAAATTTTATCAGCCAGAAACTTCACTGCCAATTTTAATTGATTGCGCCAGAGCCAACTGATAAGAAAACTCACTCCGCTCCACTTAAAGGGGGGCAATAAAAAAATTATTCTGGCTGCTGGCAGCCAGCTCTAATTAGCTAGTCTAAATCTAAATATACTAAATCTCTAAGGTTTGTATGCTTGCTTGCTTGAATGTCCATAACGCTCTAGAGCGAGCAATTCTTTACCGATTTTCATCGCGTTTTCGCCAAAAGATTCAAAATTGTCTGGAAAGAAGACGGTTAAAATTTCTTGTATCTGCTTCAATGCTAAAGGGATTAAATATTCGAAAAACTGTTTTAAATGGGCTTTTTCAATGCAAATTTTATCAGCGAGAAACTTCACAGTCAATTTTAATTGATTGCGCCAGAGCCAACTGATAAGAAAACTCACTGGACCCCACTTAAAGGGGGGCAATAAAAATTATTCTGGCTGCTGGCAGCCAGCTCTAATTAGCTAGTCCTATATACTAAAAATGAGTTGCTTGTTTGTACGCAATCGATTAGAGAAAAAATGGCTGGACCGATTTTGTTCGAACTTGCACTGTTCGATCAGAAATTTTCCCGTGACTGTACATGCATCGTGGCTAAGAAATTGCTCGATGCTAAAGGCATTAAATATTCGAAAAACATGCTTTTTTGCAAAGGTCAAGCAGCTCTTTCGACTTGAAATGCATTGTAAGAATGCTAGAGAAAAAACTGACTGGTTGAATTCTGATTCTGAAATAGATTGCATCATAACTGAATTGTAACTCCGACTTGAATTGCGTCACAGTATTGAAAATGCAGTGTTGAAGCGAAACACCAGACGTGATTTAGATTGCGTAACCATATTGTTAACTGATACTGACTGACTGAGAAATTGATTATGTCATAACTGCCTCGTGTGATTTACTCCATGCTTGGAGTTTTGAAACTTATAATTATAAGTGCTAAAATTCATATTATCAAAACGATGAGAGCTAGCCTAGAGGTAAACAGACTGACTGCTAAATGCAGGGACGATGGTTCGAATTTTTAGAGAGTGGAATTTTTTTAATTAAAGCTTTTTAACACCAAAAAGAAAACTAAAAAATTATAGAAGCGTCATGTAAAAAATCATAGAAGCGTCATGTAAAAAATCATAGAAGCGTCATGTAAAAAATCATGGAAGCGTCATGAAAAAATCATAGGAGCGTCATGAAAAAATCATAGAAGCATCATGTAAAAATCATAGAAGCGTCCTGCAGAAATCGTAGAAGCATCATGTAAAAATCATAGAAGCGTCATGTAAAAAATTGTGGAAGCGTCATGAAAATATCATAGAAGCGTCATGTAAAAAATCATAGAAGCGTCATGAAAATATCATAGAAGCGTCATGTAAAAAATCATAGAAGCGTCATGTAAACAATCATAGAAGCGTCATGTAAAAAATCATAGAAGTGTCATGTAAACAATCATAGAAGCGTCATGTAAAAAATCATAGAAGCGTCATGTAAACAATCATAGAAGCGTCATGTAAACAATCACCGAAGCGTCATGAAATAATCATAGAAGCGTCATGTAAAAAGCATAGAAGCGTCATGTAAAAAGCATAGAAGCGTCATGTAAACAATCATAGAAGCGTCATGAAAAAATCATAGAAGCCTCATTTAAAAACTAATGAAAGCATCATTTAAAAAATTAAGAAGCATCATGGAAGAATAAAAGAAGTGTAATGTAAAAATCAAAAGAAGCGTCATGTCAGACATGAAGGATGTCATGTAAAAATGAAATGCAGCTATAATGCTGTGCTGGGAAGAAAAACTGAGACGTAAAGGCTCTCAGAGAATAACTGAGATTACGAGGGGAGGGGTTGTTTCTGGGATCTCAAAGCAAAAGTCAGAAGCTACTTCAAAGTTCATGTACTTTACTCAATTTTTTATTGCATTCTTTGTTGGCTCGCCATGGGGGGTGCTGATAGAAGAAGAGTCATGTAAAAAATAAAAGTAGCACTATGTATACATAAAAGACAAGTCATGTCGAAGTTAAAAGATTCATTTGGGAATTGCTACGATGTCAAAGCTTGGTGGAAATCGTTATAGTGCTGTGATTCTTAAAGAAGGAATCACTAAAATGTCAAGGCTTAGGGGAGAAGAATTGCTGAGATTTCAAGGCTTTAGGTTGGGTTAAAGTTAGGTTTAGGTCAGGTGTGGGTTGAGGGTTATATTTTATCGGGTTTCAAGGTTAACAGTGGATTTTTTAGATTTCAAGGTTTATGGGGGCCATCGCTGACATGTCAAGGCTTACGGACGGGGGGAATAGCTGAGATGTCAAGGCTCACGGGGGTATAAATGAGATTTCAAGGCTAAAGTCAGAAGCTACATGTAGTTTATTGAAAACTTTTTATTACATTATTTGATGCCTCCTCAGGCGAGGGATCGCTGATAAAAAAAGCGTTATGTAAAAAATAAAAGAAGCTTATCGCTACGAATGCTGTAGTAGTGCTATAATGACTCTTAGAGAGAATTACTGAAATTTCAATGCTTTAGGGTTAGGTTAGGGTTAGGGTTAGGGTTAGGGTTAGGGTTAGAAGGTTGACAGATATTTTTAGATTTCCAAGGCTTATTGGGGGCATTGCTGAGATGTCAAGGGGGGAAGTTGATATGTTAAAGCTGGGGGGGGGAATTACTGACATGTCAAGGCTTACAAGGTTTGACAGGAGATTTTTTAAGATTTCAAGGATACATGTAGCTTATTAAAAAAATGTGTATAGCATTTCTTTGGCTCCCCAACGGGGGGCGTAGATTGCTAGTCCATATACTAAAAATGAAAATCTTGCTTGCTTGCTTGTACGAAATCGATTTTCTCCTGAGTGGCTGGACCGATTTTCTTCAAACTTGCACTGTTCGATCAGAAATTTGCCCGTGACGGTACATGCATCTTGGCTAAGAAATTGCTCGATGCTAAAGGGATTAAATATTCGAAAAACATGCTTTTTTGCAAAGGTCAAGCATCGAAATGCATTGTAAGAATGCTAGCAGAAAAACTGACTGGTTGAATTCTGATTCTAAAATAGATTGCATCACAATACACTTTATTTATCGTCTGTGTACTGGCTGAATTTGACACTCAATTGAATTGCGTCACAGCTTTGAGTGTGAAAGCATAGCGCAGTACTGAATTTATATTACGTAACCATATTGTAAACTTTCATAGACACTGGTACTGACTTGCCTAAGAAATTGATTATGTCATAACTGCTTCGTGAGACTTTTTACTCTACCTGACTTGGTGTGAGTGTTGAATTATATAAGTGGTACAACATCACTGATAACTTCGATGAGAGCTAGCCTAGAGCTGAACAGACCAGACTGCTAATGCAGCGACCTAGGTTCGAATCTAAGTAGTTTAAAATTTTTTATTAAAAGGTTTTATTAAAGGACTAAATAAAAACACTTAGATTACTGCACTCGATAAGCCAAGGATTACTGCTATTAATAAACCAAGGACTACTGCACTCGATAAACCAAGGACTATTGCTCTTGGCAAACCAAGGATTACTGCACTCAAGAAGCCAAGGATTATTGCACTTGGAAAACCAAGGATTACTGCACTCGATAAACCAAGGACTATTGCACTTGATAAACCAAGGATTATTGCACTTGATAGGCCAAGGATTACTGCACTTGATAAACCAAGGATTATTGCACTTGATAAACCAAGGATTATTGCACTTGATAAGTCAAGGATTACTGCGCTTGATAAACCAAGGATTATTGCACTTGATAAACAAAGGATTATTGCACTTGATAAACCAAGGATTATTTCACTTGATAAACCAAGGATTATTGCACTTGATAAACAAATATTGCACTTGATAAACCAAGGATTATTGCACTTGATAAACCAAGGATTATTGCACTTGATAAGCCAAGGATTACTGCGCTTGATAAACCAAGGATTATTGCACTTGATAAACCAAGGATTATTGCACTTGATAAACCAAGGATTATTGCACTTGATAAACCAAGGAATATTGCACTTGATAAACCAAGGATTATTGCACTTGATAAACCAAGGATTATTGCACCACTTAATAAACCAAGGATTTTTGCACTTGATAAACCAAGGATTATTGCACTTGATAGGCCAAGGATTACTGCACTTGATAAACCAAGGATTATTGCACTTGATAAGCCAAGGATTATTGCACTTGATAAACCAAGGAATATTGCACTTGATAAACCAAGGATTATTGCTCTTGGCAAACCAAGGATTACTGCACTCGATAAGCCAAGGATTATTGCACTTGATAGGCCTAGGATTACTGCGCTTGATAAACCAAGGATTATTGCACTTGATAAACCAAGGATTATTGCAGTTGATAAGCCAAGGATTATTGCACTTGATAAACCAAGGACTATTTCACTTGATAAACCAAGGATTATTGCACTTGATAAACAAATATTGCACTTGATAAACCAAGGATTATTGCACTTGATAAGCCAAGGATTACTGCGCTAGATAAACCAAGGATTATTGCACTTGATAAACCAAGGATTATTGCACTTAATAAACCAAGGATTATTGCACTTGATAAACCAAGGATTATTGCACTTGATAAGCCAAGGATTACAGCGCTTGATAAGCCATGGATTATTGCACTTGATAAGCCAAGGATTAATGCACTGGATTATTCAAGGATTATTGCTATTAATAAACCAAGGACTACTGCACTCGATAAACCAAGGATTATTGCTCTTAATAAACCAAGGATTACTGCACTTGGAAAACTAAGGATTACTGCACATGATAAACCAAGGATTATTGCTCTTGGCAAACCAAGGATTACTGCACTCGATAAGCCAAGGATTATTGCACTTGATAGGCCTAGGATTACTGCGCTTGATAAACCAAGGATTATTGCACTTGATAAACCAAGGATTATTGCAGTTGATAAGCCAAGGATTATTGCACTTGATAAACCAAGGACTATTTCACTTGATAAACCAAGGATTATTGCACTTGATAAACAAATATTGCACTTGATAAACCAAGGATTATTGCACTTGATAAGCCAAGGATTACTGCGCTAGATAAACCAAGGATTATTGCACTTGATAAACCAAGGATTATTGCACTTAATAAACCAAGGATTATTGCACTTGATAAACCAAGGATTATTGCACTTAATAAACCAAGGATTATTGCACTTGATAAACAAAGGATTATTGCACTTGATAAACCAAGGATTATTGCACTTGATAAACAAAGGATTATTGCACTTGATAAACCAAGGATTATTGCACTTTATAAGCCAAAGATTACTGCACTTGATAAACCAAGGATTATTGCACTTGATAAACAAAGGATTATTGCACTTGATAAACCAAGGAATATTGCACTTGATAAACCAAGGATTATTGCACTTGATAAACAAAGGATTATTGCACTTGATAAACCAAGGATTATTGCACTTGATAAACCAAGGATTATTGCACTTGATAAACCAAGGATTATTGCACTTGATAAACCAAGGATTATTGCACTTGATAAACCAAGGATTATTGCACTTGATAAACCAAGGATTATTGCACTTGATAAACCAAGGATTATTGCACTTGATAAGCCAAGGATTACAGCGCTTGATAAGCCATGGATTATTGCACTTGATAAGCCAAGGATTAATGCACTGGATTATTCAAGGATTATTGCTATTAATAAACCAAGGACTACTGCACTCGATAAACCAAGGATTATTGCTCTTAATAAACCAAGGATTACTGCACTTGGAAAACTAAGGATTACTGCACATGATAAACCAAGGATTATTGCTCTTGGCAAACCAAGGATTACTGCACTCGATAAGCCAAGGATTATTGCACTTGATAGGCCTAGGATTACTGCGCTTGATAAACCAAGGATTATTGCACTTGATAAACCAAGGATTATTGCAGTTGATAAGCCAAGGATTATTGCACTTGATAAACCAAGGACTATTTCACTTGATAAACCAAGGATTATTGCACTTGATAAACAAATATTGCACTTGATAAACCAAGGATTATTGCACTTGATAAGCCAAGGATTACTGCGCTAGATAAACCAAGGATTATTGCACTTGATAAACCAAGGATTATTGCACTTAATAAACCAAGGATTATTGCACTTGATAAACCAAGGATTATTGCACTTAATAAACCAAGGATTATTGCACTTGATAAACAAAGGATTATTGCACTTGATAAACCAAGGATTATTGCACTTGATAAACAAAGGATTATTGCACTTGATAAACCAAGGATTATTGCACTTTATAAGCCAAAGATTACTGCACTTGATAAACCAAGGATTATTGCACTTGATAAACCAAGGATTATTGCACTTGATAAACCAAGGATTATTGCACTTGATTAATCAAGGATTATTGCTATTAATAAACCAAGGATTATTGCACTAGCTGAGAAGCTGATTACTGCGCTGTCTATAAAAGAGATTATTGCGCTCGCTGAGACGTGGATTGTTGCACAACCTGAGAAAGCGAATATTGCATTAGCGGAAGTAACATTTGCACTAGCTACTTGCTGTCTCGTGGATGCTTGCTCTCGAGGGGGGATACTTGCTATTTGGGAGAGGGGGTGCTGGCTACATGCATGGGATTCTTTCTATCCAGGGATGCTTGCTATTTAGGGATTCTTGCTATCTGCAGGATGCTTGCTATCTGGGTGGATGCTTCTATAATATCTGGGGGGTGCTTGCTATCTGCAGGATGCTTCTATAATATCTGGGGGGTGCTTGCTATCTGTGGTGATTCTTGCTATGAGCATTAGAGGATGCTTGCTATCTGCGATTGTTCACTTTTGGAGGGGGTTGCTTGCTGTCTTGGGAATATTTTCTATTTAGGGAAACGATATTTTGTTGACTGTTTGTTAATTTTAGAGAAAAAGTGATTTTTTAATTTTGCCAACATCTTAGTCCGTGACAATTTTACACGAATAAGGTGATTTTTAAAATGTGAAGAAGGAATTAGTGTTTAAGAAAATGTGTTTTTTTATTGTTTTCCATGAACTATTTTTGCTCCTTTCTTATTGGGCGCCCCGAAGGGGGGCCGCACTAGATTGCTAGTTTTCGACTAAAAGTTGACTAAAAGTCATCTTGTGCAAGCTTCGAATATGACTTTTAGTCAATAATTTGTTACACGAATAATTGAACTCTGGTTCCGTTATTCTCCAGAATGACTCCGGTTGCCTGATGATGGAGGTCTATACATGATGTCTATACATGTTGACGTTGAATTGATCTTGACGTCGACAGCCACAACAGGACCTTTGACGTCGCCGGTTGTAAAAAAGGCGAATCTGCCTGCTGTCACTCCATTCCCTAGTTCAGTGATAGTTTTTTTTTCGGCGGCATCCTTGATTAAATAAACATGCACATTTAACGCCGTTCTCCGACGAAATAATTTGATCAGATTTTTTCAGAGATCTGATAGAGTCTGCCACGGAAGCGGAAATGGTACATCACCAAAAAGAAAACCTTGTCTGAAAGGTCTGAATTTTTTCTCATTGTACATTCTGAGCTTGTACATATCGCTGGCCGAAATAGCCGAGTAGCCAGAGCTTGATCACTTTAGGTGTGTCAGGACTTATTGAAAGTTGGGATAAAAATTCATTTCTTGCCGTTCAAGTCCGATAATTTCTCCTTCTGCAATTCTTGACAAGTTTATCATGTTGATTTTTGAACGAATGAATTTTGAACAATAAAGCTTCTGAGTTTTCTACTCGTACTTTACTACACTTTGTCATGTTAAAAATCATATTAAGTGAGATTTGTCTATGGAAGTTAGTGCGAGCTTCGTCCCACACCCTCACTGTAGCGGGCCGCGAAATGATAATTTGGCCTGACATTTTATCCCCCACTTGTCACGGTCAAATAAGTGTATGGTCTAGTGTTGAAGCATTTATTTGTCCGGGACGAAGAAATATTTATTTGTCCCGGCCGAAGAAACGATTGATGTGGAACTGACAACAACAACAAAAATGCCACAAAAAGCAACTATGGTTAACACTAACGCTAATAGACTGATAGTCAATGACAGTAAAGCACTTTTGTCTTTCCCACTCCATAGTGATCACGACGGTGTTATCATTTCCAGAAACTTCGATTCGCATTTTCTTCGCAGGAGCAGTAGAAACCGTCGTAGACCCAGTTGTCGGAGCGCCTCCAGCATCAGGAACAATGGCAACCGTCGTAGTCCCAGTTGTCGGAGCGCCTCCAGCATCACGAGCAGTGGCAACCGTCGGAGTCCTTAAGGTCGAAGCATCTGCAGCACCTACAGCAGAGCGGCTGATCAGAGCACTGCAGCTCATTTGCTTCTTCACTGACACTCAGCATCAAACAGCAGCTGACACAACAGCATCAAACTATCGCTATCGCATCAAACTCGGGACTGTTCCGTTTCGATCAGAACCATAGACTGTTGAGCTATAGTTCTTTTTTTCCACAAGACCGAGAGATTATATACTTATCAGTGGTAAATAGACAACAGGCCACATCACTTCATTTCGGCCCGCTGTTCTATTGTACCATGACCTTTGTGCCCGCTGGGCACTTATTCTTGCCTTTTAATGCCATAAACTACATTTAAGCCCACTTGCAGGAGTCACACTTACTTTAATGCAAATTAGCGGCCAGTTAATAGTACATTAATACCCATGCTTTAAGGGCGTTAATGGGAAAATCAGAGGGCGTCGTTAGGCCAGTTAATAGTACATTAATACCCATGCTTTAAGGGCGTTAATGGGAAAATCAGAGGGCGCCGTTAGACGCCCGAGGATTTCTCATTAACGCCCGCAAAGCATGGGTATTAATGTACTATTAACTGGCCGCTAATTTGCATTAAAGTAAGCAAAGCATGGGTATTACTATCATTGTGCCATAGACATTTGTGTCCTTGACAAAGTGGGACAAAATTAGCGAGCAGTTAATGATATTATCTGCCCGCTAATTTGCATTAGAGTAAGTGTGACTCCTGCAAGCGGGCTTAAATGTAGTTTATGGCATTAAAGGCAAGAATAAGTGCCCAGCGGGCACAAAGGTCATGGTACAATGATAGATTGTGTATATGGTTTTGGAGGTAGACAATGATAAATTTTTCACGAGTGGCGAAGCCACGAGTGACTAAAATTTATCATTGTCTATGACAAAACCATATACACAAACACATTGTCTCATGAATGTATTTTTAGAAGCCTAAAATAATGATTCCTAAGCGTGGAATAATGAGCGTACAGCATGACACAATGATAATACAATAATGTGCCCGCCGTTAGGCGCCCTCTGATTTTCCCATTAACGCCCTTAAAGCATGGGTATTAATGTACTATTATATGTCTTAATTTTTTAATATTAGTGTATATTTCGCATAAAACATCAGCATTTAACGGTTAAACTTACAAATTTAGTCAATGTTCTTTTTTCAGATTGTGCTACATCTCTCTTGGATTGCCAGTACCGCAGTCCGCGCGGGATTTTGACGATTGTTCAACAACTTTGTTCTGTTCTGCCTGTCTGTCTGTCTGTCTGTCTATCTATCTGTCTGTCTGTCTGTCTGTCTGTCTGTCTGTCTGTCTGTCTGTCTGTCTGCCTGTCTTAGTGTCTGTCTGTCTGTCTGTCTGTCTGTCTGTCTGTCTGTCTGTCTGTCTGTCTGTCTGTCTGTCTGTCTGTCTGTCTGTCTGTCTGTCTGTCTGTCCGTCTGTCTGTCTGTCTGTCTGTCTGTCTGTCTGTCTGTCTGTCTATCTGTCTGCGTCTGTCTGTCCACACAGAGGACTCAACCGCAAAGGACAGCGGCTTACTGTCGGTAGCGCTTAAAGCAGAGGTGTGCGGACTTCAGGACAGTACCTGGTAAAATTGCAGACTTCAGTCAGAAAAGTCTATTATATTTGTGTCGAGCACTGGTAATCCAGTATATTGTGAAACAGCTTGTTCTTTGAATCGCATGTGCTCAGAGTTGTCACAAACAAAATTAAGTTTACCAGTCGACAGGCCACTGATTTCTTGCTCAATGATGCCTTTTGTAATTCAGCATGGTTTTTTGTTTGTTGGTTTGGTTTAAAGTTGCAATTGTAGCCTCTAGTTTTTCTTCTATTATAAATTTTCTTTTTTGAAAGTCTATGGGTCTATGGGCAAGCCCCCACTAGCCTTACGGAAGCCAGGGGTGAGGAGGGCGGCGAGCCCCCCACATGTGACATCCCCTACCCAACAAGGCAACAACTGTATATAGCCCACTAATCTTCTTAGTTCTTAATTACATTTGATTTTGTATAGCTTTTTGCAGCCCATTTGGGCTTACGCGCATATAATTTAATCCAAGATACGTTTGCCAATGCAACGGAGCTTTTGTCTATGGTAGCAAGGCTGGCACAGCAGCATTTCATTTCGTCCAACAAGCATCAATTTGGTCCAAACGCTCGTGAGCCACTGGACAAACTCCTGCCTTCTCGCAACTGTCTGCAGGTTGTTGCGTACCGCTGGAATATCAACAACAGCGTGTCTACCAACCATTTTCAGTCGCTTTTCCAGAGCTCTGCTGACAGTCAAAATCTGATAACCAACTGGAACTGTTCATTCAGCTTCTGCTGCATTTTCTGAAACGCCAACAAAGGGTTCGTCTCAACTGCATCGAGTAGCAGTTCGACCTGAGGCTCTCGCAACTTGCCTTGGCGATTGCTACCCTGCCGGCAGAGTTTCAACGCGCTGATGGATGCTGTAAACCATCTTTCCTTTTAAATTCAGCAACCTTGCAATGTCCTTTGTGTGCTCACCTCTGTCGAGCGCTTAGATCGCAAGCCAGTGGCATTCGTTCGACAGCCTAGCATATGGTCCACTATTCTGGGGCTGATGTTGCTTTTACGCAGCAGTTGCAGATGAAGCTATGGACCAAATTGATGCTTGTTGGACCAAATTAAATGCCGCTGTGTCAGCTAGCTTGCTACCATAGACAAAAGCTCCGTTACATTGGCAAACGTATCTTGGATTAAATTCAATGCGCGCAGACCCAAATGGGCTGCTAAAATCTATAGTAAAAAAGACTAAGCAAGCAAAGCCAATGTCAGAAACTTGACCAACAGTATAGAAAAGAGTATGTACGAATGCATACCATAGTGTATATCATACTGGAAGCTGTATATACATTAAATTTGTTGCGATTTCGTAAATAATATTAAAGCATTACAATACAGATGAACAAAACAAGGTCAATATAAAAAACTCCCGCGAGACTCTCGTCCTATAATTGATTAAAGTTATTCTTGACTTGGCTTTAACTTTTGATTTGCATTTGGGGTGCTTTAGACCATAGACGTCTATTTTTTAGATCATTAGGGGCCTTCCACTGCAGTCACAGTCGAAAAAAGGCTACATTTGAAGTTACTCTGAAGTAAGAAGTTAGAAGCAAAGGTAGTCTTTACGATTGTGCCAAATTCAAGGTTCTTTTTTTTAAGGTTCAAGGTTCATTTCTAAGCTGAGCTTAAAGGGAAACAAAGCAAAATTTCAGTGTCAGAGTCCAGATTTTAATTGTACATGTATAGTTATTTTGTAGTCTGTCGTGCGATTCGTTTTCGATTCGGTTGTTTGTGTGAAACATGCATTAGCAACTCAATCTCAATCGATAAGATTTTATACGCCACCGCCAAGCTTTCGAGCTAGTATTATAAAATTAAGTGCATTCGCGGCCGGGGCACTGCCGATCTTGCATGAAAATGGCACGCGTGTGCACTTTCAAATTAATCTGCAAGATAATACTGCACTGTACAGGTACTACTAGCTCGAAGCATTCATGCGGGCGCTATACACATTGCCGATAAGACTTGTGCAGAAAATTTATACTGAAGCACACTTGAGCCGCGATCATTCTAAGCTGTGTTTCTGTGCGCTATCCTACCATGGTAGCTGTCACGGCTCAGGTTCAGAATTGAGCAAAGCATACCGTGCCCGCAATGGGAGAGACGCTGAAACCGCAGCAGCAGCAAACAACGCTGCGTCACTCGCTGACCGTGCCGACGGGCTTTCAAGCCTATCAGAAGCGGTATTCAACACCGAATCCTCGCCTGCAGGCGACCACCGAGGAGGTGCCGGTGCCGCTGATGAAAGCGGTCAGCTCCGTGCCGCACGAAGGCCTGTCGGCACGCAATCCCGTCTGGATGGAGGTTCAAACGGCCCTGATTGACGCGTTTAAGGGTCGTTCGAACCCCAACCTGGGTCATACAGCCCGCTTGGTCCGCCTGCTCAGCAAGACAGTTTCCACTGGCCTGGTGTTTGACTACCTTGAGAAGAGTCTACTGAAAAAGGGCTTCAAGATTATCTGTAGAAGACTCGATTGCAGCTCGCAGGATCCCGAGGAGTTGCTCGAATCCATGGAGGCAGCTTGGCGCTTCTTCCACGATCAAGTGGTGACTGAGGTGAAGTGTATTCTCCAGCCCATGGGGCTGGATCTGCAGTTACTCGAACGAGCTCTCATGCTCGGCTTCCGAGACCAGGTAAGCAAGATACATTTTAAGTTACGTACACGTTTCCATGTTTCCTTGCCCCTGGCTTAAGGTAAGAATTCCATGCAGCCTTAGCCGCTCTCAGCCAGTCAATTGCATGAGCCCGTTGTCAGAGTCGAAGTACATTTATAGTGTCCCGTCGTCAATGAGATTGACAGCTGTGAGAATGTACGCAGATGAGAGTCTGAGAGAGCTAGTGAGACTGAATTGAAGAAGAGTGACGTGGGTGACAATGTCGTATTATAGATTACAAAATATAAGGTGTTAAAATAATAAATTAGAACGAAAGCCCATCAAATTCATAATACCAATTCAATATTCCCTAATTCCATGATTCCATAACTACAAAGCGTAGCTTTGAAATTTGATAAAATTGCCTCAATACACTTTCGTTGGCTGGTTAAACTATACGTCGACAATCGCATTTCAACGCACTAAAGGTTCTTCTACCAACGGGACTTCACGGAATTCTGCGCTCCGAGGTAGCCTGCAGTCCAGTCTGCAGCCTGTCGCCCGGCCTCACCCGCATGCTGCTGGTGCTGCAGATGCATCGGGACTCGGAGCCGCCCAGCGAGAACGACGTCGCCCTCGAGCGTATCGTCGCCCTAACTGTCCGGCCCTACATTGGCTTCTTGGGCGTCTACAATGGCACCGAGGAGCCGGAGCGGCGAGCCAATCTGCCCGAGCTGGTGAGAACTCGACGCCGGCTCACCCGACGGGCTTTCGTCAGCCGCAGCTCCGTGTTCCGTCGGGCTGGCGGCGGGTCCTCAGACAGCTCGTCTGCACCGACCGAAGCTGCCGCCTTAGCCAGCGCCGCCGCTGTGTCCAACGGAGCAGTTGGTCCCAAAGCTGAGGGCATCACCATCGTGTTGACCGACGAGTGCTGCATCGATGGCGATGACGATGATGGCGATGGCGATGACCAGGAGTCCGCTGATGAGGCCGACGACGATGCTGAGACGACGCCGTCTCTGGAAGTGACGGCGGAGGAGTCTGAAGAACACAAAGATAAGGGCACTGCTGACGAGGCCGCTCTGAGCAGGGAACGGTACCAGTCCGACCACTGCGCTGAGTCTGCTGGCGCCACAGTGATATTTGTGTGAAACCATTGCATGGCTTCAGTAGGATAAGAAGCCAATTATTTGAACGCATATAGATTATTACCAGTAATAGATACACAAAGCTTTTTAGATACGAATATTCAACGATCAATTCGAGACAGGAAGTTCCAGATAGGGAAAATTTGCATATGAGGCGGCACCTTCACAACCTTTCGACACTCGCACGTCTGTGAATTCCAGTTTTTGAGGAAGGACTCATTAAAGTTGAATGTATACATGTGCAGTTTGTTAAGTTAGAATGCACATAAATTATAGCAGTGCGAAAGATTCAATTTAGAAAAATGAAAAAAATTAAAGTCGTAAAGTATCTCCGCTTTTCTCCCTTCGCTCCCTCTTTTCTCTTCTCTCCGCTCTTCTCGCTTCTCTCCTCACTCCCCTTTTCTCTCCTCTCTCCCCTCCTGATCTCTCCTCAGAACTCGAAAAATGTCAAAAGTTTTTTAAAGTCATTCCTTTCGAAAGTGTGACAATTAAAGCCAATTTGAACAATCAGAGGGTGAGAAAGGGTTTGGGTTACAAGCAAGGTAAATCCAGAAATACTAAAAGAATAGTACATTAATACCTTAATACATTAATAAATAAATAAATAATTAATTAATACATTAATAGCATGGGTATTATTATTATTGTGCCATAGACATTTGTGTCCTTGACAAAGTGGGACAAATAATACGAGTAGAAAGGGGGTGTGGGGGCGAAGCCCCCACCAAAAGCCATAGACAAAACACGAAATAAGATTTTTAGCAGTAGTACAGTACTAACTTAAGCAGAGAAGAGAAGAGATTAGACTTATCACACCACATACTGCATAAGGTTTGACTAAGACAAACTAGATCTAGAAGCATGATCAACTATAGCGGTATCGCAGAGGGCGAGATAAGTGGATTGAATGCTGATGAATTGGAATTTGTAACTCATCAATCTGCTGGACGCAGTCATGAATCGGCTGTCTCACAATACGACGGACTTCCATTGGTCGACTCGAGACGCATCAACGAGTTCCTTCTGAACGTGACGGAGTTTTCTGAACTGAACGAGACGGACCTCCAGGAGATAACTAATCTGGAGAAGGCTGCCGTTGTACAATCAACAGAGAAGCAGACGGACGCCTACTCTGGAAGACTGAAGGCTTTTCTGGGTGAAAGAGGTCTTTCCACTGACATAGAGACTATGCCGTCGAGGTATTTATGCCAGTACCTGAGACTCTGGTTTTCTACTGTACGGAAAGCTGACGGCTCCGCCTACAGTTGCAGCACGCTAGTTTGCATGAGGGCTGCTATTCATCGTTTTCTGCTGGCAAAGCGGGGTCTGTCTCTGATTGGGAATCCCGACTTCCTTGAACTAGAAAAAACCTTCAAGGCCGCTCTGACGTATTCACTTAAGCAGCCTACTTCCGTGGTTGACGGCGACGGTGGATACCGAGCTATTGACGTCGTTGACTTGGCCAAGCTGTCTGCGTATTTCGACCGGACTGATCCTAAGAAGCTGCAACACGAGACGTTCTTCCTGATTGTGTATCACTTTGGATTCAGGGGACGTGAGTGGATTCGATCTCTGGACAAAATGATGTGGTTGTGAGGCGTCGCGATGGAAAAGTGGAATGTATCGACCTTGCGAAGGAAAAAAGGGAGAAGAACGTCTCGGCCAGAAGTGCAAGCACGAAGAAGGATATTGGTATATTCCCGGTGGCGGACGAAGCCAAGTGTCCTGTTCAGGCAGTGATGCTCTACCTGTCTAAACTGCCGGAGGAGAATTCGAGCCTGTTTCCTAAGCCTCGAGCGAAATGGACCGACAGGGAGTGGTACTGCAAGAAAGAAGTCATCGGCAAGAACACCCTGGCCGAGCTAATGAAAGAATCTAAAGCTGCCGGCCTTTCCTACATGTACACTAATCATTGCATCCGCTCGACAATGATCACGAACCTGTCGGAGCAAGGTTTCAATCCGGAGCAGATCCAGACCGTCTCCGGTCACAAGAAGGTTGAAAGCGTGCTTCGCTATACGAAACGAGTCTCGGTGGAACAGAAGCGCAGTCTGTCGAGTGCAATGACGTCCGGCTTGCATGGTCTGGAGGATGAAGTCCCACTGAAGCGCGCGGACTTGGATCTATCGCCTGCTTCTAGTGCGTCCAAGGGCGAGTCCACACCTACTGTGTCGAATGAGCGTCAGGGGGACCCGACTGTCGTGTTGGAAAAAAACGGCCTAAAGGTGTCCATCTTTATGTAGCAGGTAAGTGTAACTGCTGGATTGAATAAATTGACAATTGTTGTTTTGTTTTTGTTGCATTTATGTTCTAGTCTTCACATGTTTCATGCTGAGTCGTTCTACAAATAAAGCGGTTGTGTAACTGTCTGCAAATTAGCGGGCAGTTAATGTCATTATCTGCCCGGGCGTTTAATGTCATTAACTGCCCGCTAATTTGCATTAAAGTAAGGTTGACATAGACTGTTTGTTCGATATTTCTTTCCTGCAAGCGGGCTTTAATGTAGTCTATGGCATTAAAAGGCAAGAATAAGTGCCCAGCGGGCACAAAGGTCATGGTACAATGTAACGATATGTAACGAGTCCGGTATATTTAATATTACTAGCGAAGAGAGAGTATTAGCAACGTATATGGTTCAGCAGATACGTCTGTCAGTCCTGGACGATTTACTATACTCGGAGCATAAGAAATCTTACTGTCTTAGTATGAATGCGTACACTGGTGATCGGCTCTGATTATAATTATTGTATCTCACGTACATGCTAGGTTGATCTACGTCCCAGGCTGCCACACGCTTACAGAAAAAGACTAGAACTTACATGTTAAAATTATGAGTCGCATTTCTTGGAAACGGAAACCAAATTAACAAAATACGTAATATCAAAACCCTAGAATAATTACGCACGTAATCTAAACAGCTAAGGATTTGAATAAAGTTAAAATACACCATGTTAATAAACTAGATTTGAATTACAGAATTTCCAAACCGTTACACTCGCCTCCCTTCCAAAACGAGCCTATTGGCAGTAAACTACATGAAACATTATTAACATGATTAGCGTTATTAACCGAACACATCGAACAGAAATTGAATGACACAAAAATGGGAACACGAACGGAGTGAACGAAATATTCAAAGTAGACGTCACCGAAAGTATACGAATGTTGAGAAGTCATTGAGCATATTGCATGGGATTTAAAAGACCTTAAGTAACATTCTGTAGCTAGCACGGATTAAAATATTGCATCACTGAGACTTTATAAGCAAGGACGTAAAATAACAATTAATAATTACAACTGAAACCGAGAGCTAAGTGACAAAAGCAAATCACAGAACCGAAAATAACGTCACCACGGATCGGAATGCACGAACTTCAATTCGAACTGCGCAGCAGAGCTCACCCAGCCAACACACGGACGGGACGCCGCCCCACACACACACAACCCACCGGCGGCAACGCAACCGGCAGACTCAGGGCTAACTTGGCACTGGCACGGAAAACAAAGAACAGAAAAGGAAGAAGAGAACAAAGCGAGACAACACAACGAATGGAGGGAAAGAGAAGGAAATCAAAGACTGTTGGAATTGGAGCGGTGGCAAAACCCGGCAAGCACCTGCAAAAATCTGGTTGGCGGCCGAACCGCCCTGCCACTTCGAGTGGTGTAAATGCTGCCCCGAGTACTGACTCTGTCTGATAACGATGGGTCTGGTTCCACTGTTTCACGCTGGCCAGCTGGCTCCGTCCTCTGTCCTTGGCTGGCGGTTCCAGGCAACTCACGCGTTCTATCTCCCACTATCTCTACCTCCGCACCGATTGAAGGAACCTGGCCATCCTCGACTTGTTCGAGTCGATTCGTGCTACTATTACCACCTACTTCAGGCACACGGTGTTGAGTGTGTTTTTCACTTAAAAAATCTGGCTCCTGCACAAAATCTCCAGACTCTGTTCTGGGTTGCAACAGGTCCAAAACTGGCTGACCAAGGTCCTCAACCGGTTGTCCTTGGGTTCCACCTGTACACACCGAAGTCTCACCGGGCTGCAACCGTTTCTCACTGGACTGCACCTGGTTCTCGCCGGACTGCACCTGGTTCTCACCAGGCTGCACCAGGTTCTTACTGGACTGCACCTGGTTCTCACTGGACTGCACCTGGTTCTCACTGGACTGCACCTGGTTCTCACTGACTGCACCTGGTTCTCACTGGACTGCACCTGGTTCGATCCCAGCCCTGCAACTGGGAAGTAAGGTAATCCACGCTCTTCCATGTCGGAGTCCGAGCTGGAATCCGAGGCTGGCGAGTCCTCGTCACAATTTCCCACACGAGATTCCGGCAACCGTGCAGTTATTTTTAGACCGAAACGGTCAATGGTGTCTTGATAGTTCGGCTTGCGTATGCATTTTTTGATTCTGTCTACATTATAAATGTTGTGGCTCGGGTTAGGAGTTCGAATGAATGGATTTTCTCTAATAAATTCGGGCAGGAGCCGATAGTTGCGCTCGGATATTTGCTGAACTACGCGGTATGGTCCCAACCAAACTGCTGGGTCAAGGCCTCTGTGATCCGGGTTTCGAACCCAGACCAGCTCACCTACTTCAAAGTTAGGTTTAAAAACGGCTCTGTCATAGTAGCGCTTTTGTCTTCTCTGGGCCTTTCCCCGCAAAGCGCGAGCCGTAGCCGATGTTTCGACCAGGGCTTTGTGCAGGGTGTGTGCGTAAGATTCCGGATCATAGTATTCTCTTGGTGGTGGGTTGTACTGGAGGTCCAAGGGGATGTCGAGTTCTCTCCCGAAGAACAACTTTGCTGGCGTGAAGCCGGTAGACTCGGATTCGGTCGTCCGGATCGACAACCCCACAAGCTTAGCAGCCAAAGGCCACCCTATTCTACGATCAGCACACACTGCCCGAACTTTGGTTTTGATCGTTTGGATAGCTCGTTCGGCCTTGCCATTGGCCTGTGGTCTTCTCGCTGTGATTCTAACCATGTCGATTTCGAGTATTCGAGTCAACTCGGCAACCGTAGCGTTAATGAATGCAGTGCCGTTATCTGAGACAATCTGTTCCATCGTCCCATACCTTACCACCCATTCAGTGAGGATGGCAAGCGCCGTAGTTCCTGCTGAGACATCAGGCACCGGGACAATCTCGACGAAGCTGGTGAAACGATCAATCAGCACCAGAAGATACCGCATACCATTAGATTCAGGAAAAGGTCCACAATGGTCAACGTGTACCACCTGATTGGGATACCCTGCCAAGGTAGGCTGCAGGGGGGCTCTAATCTTCTTTGTACCTTTCTTAACTCTGGCGCAAGTTTCGCATTCGGCAACGATACCTCTTACGTAAGTTTCCAGATCAGAGATCAAGAAACGTGATTTCAATGCCGCCGTGGTTTTATTGGCTCCTGAATGGTTGCACGCTCTATGGTACTTGATTACTAGTTCATCTAAATTTGCAGACGAGGGAATTATCAACTGCTTAACACTCGGTTTGCCCTTCCTCGCTGGCTTTGTGCGGTAGAGCAAGCCATTTTCAACTGACAGTTCGTTATACAGAGCCCAGAGAGTTTTAATTTCTCGACTGCAATCTTGAATATCCTGTTTGCTAAGTTTCGGTTCGGAGCCAGCTACGGATTGCTTGATTCTCAGCAGATCTACGTTTGACTCTTGTGCCAGCGTCACCCAATCCACATCTACTCTCTCATCAGCCTCACTCTGTGGTAGGCTTAATTCGCTTGCATCATCAGCGGCTTGATTCGCTAGGCTGGTTCCAATGTGGAAGGAATGACTACCGCTCGTTCTGTCACTCTTCGCACTTTGGTCATTGTTAGAATTAGTTGCAATTTTAGCCACCTGAACCTTAGGTTTTGTCACTTGAATTTGGCTATCTTCAGAGGTTTCTTTATGGTTTGTGCCTGATGGATCAGTCTGGATCGCTTGGCTAACTGAGTGACAACTATCAAGCCGGCTCTCATTGCCGTGGTCATCATTCCTAGTGGGTTCACACATGGTTGTTGATCTAAAAAGTGTGTACCTTCGGTTTGAGTCGAAGCCTCGTGCTTTTCTAATTTAGCACAGCCTATTTTAACGGCTCTAACGGCGCTACTTTGGCATCCGAACCTGGCCTGAAACTCTGGAATACGAGAGCAAGATGGGCAGTCGAAATGGTCCGGACGGAATTTGGGATTGCGACTGAGAATGTCGGCATTAATGTGGCTCTCCCCAGGCCTATGTTCCACGGAGAAGTCAAAGTCTGCCAAGCGTTCCAGCGGCGTCTGCTCAACGCTAAAGTTGTAAGGCTCTAGGATCACAAGCCACTGGGCTAGCATTCCCGTAGCGTGTTTTTTGGAATGAAGCCATTTAAGCGCCACGGCGTCAGTTCGGACGACGAAAGGCCTGTCTAAGAGGTAAGTGCGGAACTGCTCTAGCATGATAATCAAACCGAGCAGCTCGCGCATTGTTGCACAATAATTTCTTTGTGCATTGTTGAACTTCTTCGAAGCGAATGCTATCACATGCTCTTTACCAGCTTTGCCAACTTGGGACAGGACTCCTCCCACCCCCAGGCCAGAGCTGTCACAGTCTAGCACGAAGGGGCCGGCTTCTGGACGCATATCCGGGTACGCCAGAGTTGGAGGATTGCAGAGACTGTCCTTTAACTGTTTGAAAGCTTTTTCGTGCTTTTCTTCCCAGTGAAACCTATCGGAGTTAGCGATAGCGTACAGTGGAGCTGCTATGATCGAGAATTTTGGCACAAATTTACGGTAATAGTTGGCAAAATTTAAGAATGACAAGAGTTGTTTCCCTGTCTTTGGCCTACACCAACTCTGGACGGCCTCTGTTTTGCTGGGGTCCGTCTCGATTCCATCCGCCGATACTACAAATCCTAAAAACTTTAGTTTTTCCCTGAAAAGCTCGCATTTAGCTGGCTTAATTTTTAGGTTTGCCTTTTGTAGTTGCCAAAACACCAGCGCTAGGTTTGTTATCATTTCGCTACTAGTTCGAGCTTTGATAATGACGTCGTCAAGATAGACGAGGCTAACTCTCATCAGCAAGGGTTTGAGCACACGGTGCATCAGCTTAGCAAAGTTAGATGGTGCCGTTTTGATACCGTATGGCACAACTCGCCAACGGAATGTGCCCTGGGGGCAAGAAAAAGCCGTAATGTCTCGGTCTTGCTCTCTAATTCCTACCTGCCAGTATGCACTTGTTAAATCTAGTGTTGAAAAGATGGTAGAGTCGGCAAGGCTATCAAACGTTTCATCCATTAATGGGAGCGGAAAGCTACACGGCTTTATTAGCTTGTTGACCGCTCTGTAGTCAACACACATTCTGTAAGACTGGTCCTTCTTTTTGACTAAGACAATTGGTGAGGCCCACTCGGAATCACACTCTTCTACTATGCCCTGCTCCACTAGCTGTTCTATATATTTGTCAAGGAAATCTTTTTGAGCCGGGGTGGTGCGGCGTGATGGCTGCGTGATCGGCCTACAGCTAGGGTCTTTAGTTCGATAGCTAGTTCATGCAATTGGGTTCTCGAGATATCGTGCTCACTACGAGAGATTTGACTTAAGAAATAGTTAAGCATTTTCAGTGTAGTTCCCAACTGTTCCTCGCTGAGTTTGGACTCCGTTAGGCGAAACTGGTTTGATAGCCACTTCGCTGTACCTTCATCTGGACTAGGCAGCTGATTGAGTTTTCTAAGGAGCTGATCAGTGTTTTCGATTTTAAAGTCTTTTTCAGAAATTGAAGTTTTACTGATTGTCTCGTTTGGCCCCAACTGCTGGAAGGATCCTATTTCATCTTCTCTTCTGAGTGATACTGGTTCTTCACTGGTGTTTAAGACCCGCAGCAAGATGTGATTGGAACTGTTTACTTGGTCTACCGAGTGTGCCATTAAGAGGCTCGAGTCGTTCGCAAAAATCTTGCCACCCACGGAGCCGCAGGTGTTAGGCTGACTGTCTATCACCCTCCCAGGGATTAGAGTCTCCGACCTGGGCGGGAGTTCGACATTGCAAGCCGCCAGCACTCTCTTGACTTGGAAGATGCTACTGTCCCCTTCGATGACAGGAATAAGCTCACCTCCAGCCGTCGCTCGACCCTCTGCCACCAATAAATTAATCTGGAAATTCCGCATGAAGTCGATCCCAAAGAGAGTGTCGGAGATCGAGTGTTCTATGACTAGGAAAACGTGCGGCTTTGTCTCATTCGCTACTTGAACCTCGCAAACTAACTTGCCAAGGATTCGGCTGGAGGCACCATTGAATCCCGAAGCTGACTGCACTGTAGTTGCGGCCGTGAAGCGATTATTGATAGTATCGGCTGCTAACAGTTTGTCCCGAATTTCTGGGCTGATGATGGACGCATTTGAACCACTATCTAGACACCCAATCAGCTTAATGTCTCCCACAGTGGCCTGCAGGTAGTACCCGGAGCTGGAGGATTCTGCCCTAGACACGGTTTGGCTGCACCGGACATCCTGGTTACTACACACAACATCAACAGCACGGTCGTTTTTCTTGCCCTTGTCGGCTAGCCGGATAAACTCTACGGGCGCTCCGACAATCTGATGGGCGGGGACAAGATCCTTTAACTCGCTGCTGAGCTGCGAGAAGTGTACGAAAACAGAATCTCCCAGAGGCAGAGACTGGATGAATCCGTAGGCATTTGACCAGTAGGAAATTCTACCCAGCTCTTTTTCCACTTTAGCTGAGCCTTTCTGTGTGGGCTGCCTCGGGTGGCGCCATGAAAATTTACCGTTTTCAGGTGCACCTGAGCCAGGGCACTCTGCTACCAGGTGATCAGCTGAACCGCACCTGAAGCAGTGCCGCTTGCCTGCGTGCCTGCCCGTGATAGGCGCATTGTACCTCGGTGGTTTATCAGCGGCAGTGTGCAAAGCCTGTGGTCTAAATCCCCCAGTAGGCTGGCTATTAAATTCGTGTTCGAACTTGCCCCTCTGCTTGGCTTCTGTCTCAAGTTCTTGGATCCTGTTTTTGAGTCGGCTTATCTCGTCTACTTCTAACTGCCGGATCTTGCTTGTCTCAGTCGGTTTCAGCAGCTTCTGAATGTCTAGAAAACTTTTGGCTTTCTTCAGGAGGTCTTGAAGGGTTGCTTTGGGTGACTCCTGGGTCATTGTAATTAGTTTCTCAGCTAGATTTTTGTCTAGAACTCCATAACAAAAACGTGACCGAACCAATGGATCGCTGTGTGGAGCAGAAATTTTGGATGCGGTGGCTAGGGCTACAAGACGGTCACAGAATTCTTGAATTCCTTCGCCATCAGCTTGGTGGGCAACTGTCAGCTCAATGTAAAATTTATCGGCACTGCTAGAGTCCGTGTACCGCTCGCGGAGAGCTTCTAATGCTGCTGGAAAAGCTAGATCCTGTAGTTTGCTATTGTAGTAAAACTCTTGGACTTCTGGCGATAGTAGAGAGAAAAGAACACCGCCACAGTGCTCCCGCTGAACTCTGTTAACGCTTAAATAGGCCCGGAGTTGTGTCTCCCAGAGCTCAAATCTGATTTTAGGGTGGTAGCAAGGTGGGGCTTTCAGCTTTGCCTCAGGCACTCTCGCATAGTCAAGCTTAGCATCCAAGTTGCCCAGCGTTCTGTCAAGACTTCCTAAAATAGCACCCACGCTACTCTCAGTAGCAATTTGGTTTAACTCGGCTTCATTTTGAGCCTTCTCAGTCTCAGGCAGCTTTATGGGTTCACCCACCAGAGGTGCGCCTTGAGTTCCAGTGGCTGATTGCTCTACAGACATATTGAGAGAAAAAAGAGGTGTGCCAGTGCAAAGTGAAGACTAAGATTACAGAGAGGAAAGGAAGAAAAAAAACCTACACGCGTACACACCTTTGAACAGCCAGGTAAGCTCAGCTAAACAGCCCAAAATGAAGCAACCACACTCACAACTGTGATGAAACTCTTGGAGGTTATTGGCCGTGGAGTACAATGTACAGACTGCCGTCCTGCCGTACTGCCGCTTGGACCGGATTGGCTGTGGCCTTTAGGGGTGGCTGCCGCTGGGGTGGTGGTCTCGCGGTTCAGTCGGCAGCTTATACGGACCTCAGAACAGTTGAGTGTTGTTTACGCTGAGTTGACCGGCTGGGGTTTTGACGCGCCGTAGCTACGAGCGTATTGACTGTTTTCGCTTGGCCTTGGGTCTAGATGTAGAGCTGACTCACGCGGTTTTAGACAAGTTGAAACGAAATTGTGCTGCCTCAGCCTCGCCGCAATACTGTAGTGTAGGACCTGGTTGCGGTTGCAGATGGCTATTGTGTACCCGGCCAAAATTCTCGTGTCGCAGTGCCTGATGAGGATGGGAGCCTGAATGCTGACGGACGCCTGATGATGATGACTGATATGAAGAGTTCGGTGGTGGGACCTCCAAATTGATGTAACGAGTCCGGTATATTTAATATTACTAGCGAAGAGAGAGTATTAGCAACGTATATGGTTCAGCAGATACGTCTGTCAGTCCTGGACGATTTACTATACTCGGAGCATAAGAAATCTTACTGTCTTAGTATGAATGCGTACACTGGTGATCGGCTCTGATTATAATTATTGTATCTCACGTACATGCTAGGTTGATCTACGTCCCAGGCTGCCGCACGCTTACAGAAAAAGACTAGAACTTACATGTTAAAATTATGAGTCGCATTTCTTGGAAACGGAAACCAAATTAACAAAATACGTAATATCAAAACCCTAGAATAATTACGCACGTAATCTAAACAGCTAAGGATTTGAATAAAGTTAAAATACACCATGTTAATAAACTAGATTTGAATTACAGAATTTCCAAACCGTTACAGATATATACCGATTTTTTTCGGCAGCAATTGCGTAAGCTGAAGCCGCGTAGCGGCTGAAGCTTAGTAGAGCAATTGCTGCCGAAAAAAATCGGTACATGTCATTATTGTACCCTTTTGACTTCCCTTGTCTATGGCCCAGACATAGTGCGGATGCTGAGTATGAAATGCGATTGTTGCCGGAATGCGCTTTGAAAGGGTTGTAGAGATAATCAATCGTCTATGGCAAATTTAGTTGCTCTCTAAATGAAAGGGTTGTAGAGATAATTAATCGTTTATGGCAAATTTAAAGGACAGTGAAGACAGCTAGCCTGGCTGCCATGAGTTAATTCTCAAGTTGATTTTGAGCTTGAATTAATTCTCCTATTCGGAGTGCAAATAGGAAATTTAGCTATGATTCGCTACGCAAACATTCCTGGCGGAGAAATATGTGGACTCTCCACGGACGAGTTGGCTTTTGTCACCCGAGAGTCGAGCACGCGCTACGTTCTGGAGATGGACAACCTGGATGCGTCGTCCAGTTCCAACGGGCTGCCTGAGCTAGGTAGCGAAGATCTGGAAATGTTGGACCGACTTGAGAGTGACTCAGTGCCGAAATCGACCGAGACGCAACGGAAGCTTCACGTGGCAAGGTTCCGACAGTTCCTCAACGAGAAGGGGCTCTGCCAGGAGTTTGAGCGTGTTCCGGATCGATTTTTGAACGATTATCTGAGGCTTTTCTGAGGTTTGTTCTTAAGAACTTTTTGTGACTATGAAACACTTTCGCCGTGTTGCTATTGTTGTTCCTTGTTTTGATAGCCAAATACATTCGTCTGAAATCCGGCAACAATCGAAAAAAGCCGACAAACAATTAAATTGTTACCGCAAGTATGAATGCCGGAAACCATAGACAAAAGGGAACAATAAGATTTGTCACCAAAATTGAGAATCTGTGGCACAAAGTTTAAAACCGTGATAAAATATAAAAGTAAAAAATGCTGTATAAAGTCATTTCAATCAAAGGGCGATTGCAAAATCTATTCTCGCTGGTTCCCCGCTTTGCACATCGCCAGTAAGTAATATACCTGCACAGTATTATAAGATTTAGATCGCACAACAAAGGCAAATCTATTACTGGATATTAGTCTGTGACCTGCACGCTTTGTGCCTTGCTGTACTTTGCTGTAACTTTCCTCGAGCATTACAGACTCACGGCGCGGAACTTCAGCTGCTTCATTGAGGCTTTCAGTTGACAATTCAACCGCACCAATCGATGTCTCCAGCTGGGAGCCGCTAGCAGCCGTGGCAGCAGCACCTGCACCAATCGATGTCTCCAGCTGGGAGCCGCTAGCAGCCGTGGCAGCAGCACCTACACCAATCGATGTCTCCAGCTGGGAGCCGCTAGCAGCCGTGGCAGCAGCACCTACACCAATCGATGTCTCCAGCTGGGAGCCGCTAGCAGCCGTGGCAGCAGCACCTGCACCAATCGATGTCTCCAGCTGGGAGCCGCTAGCAGCCGTGGCAGCAGCACCTGCACCAATCGATGTCTCCAGCTGGGAGCCGCTAGCAGCCGTGGCAGCAGCACCTACACCAATCGATGTCTCCAGCTGGGAGCCGCTAGCAGCCGTGGCAGCAGCACCTACACCAATCGATGTCTCCAGCTGGGAGCCGCTAGCAGCCGTGGCAGCAGCACCTACACCAATCGATGTCTCCAGCTGGGAGCCGCTAGCAGCCGTGGCAGCAGCACCTGCACAAATCGATGGCTCTGCTATCTTTGGCACCTGATTGGCACATAGCTGACACCACCAACTCATCTGTAGCTCGCCTAGGGTATATGTAAAATAAAAATTAAAAATAGCATGCATGTACATGTACATGTAAATCTGCTTCAATAATTGTTAGATCCATACCTTTCCGTATCTGAATGCACTGCTCTGATGAGTAATTCCTGTCTGACATTTTCGATGTTGCCATCCCCCGCATCCATCACAGTTGATATGGCATGCTGATGACTACTTACAACTTTTTCACACAGCTGTAGACATAAATCACTACTAGTTGGATCCATATACATGTAGTCTGCAGAGTGCTGAGATTTAGTTTCGTAAAAATTCGTAGAAGTCAGCTATAGCATACGTGTTAGTTTAAATCGTCTTCAAATCTATAAGTCTGTACTTTGCGTGTGTACTATACAAGCTATAAGTTTTGCAAATATGTACATATATCTGCAAGGCTGGTCAAATTATAATCAATAAATTAAACTGCACTGTACATTTTGGCCTGAAATGAATTGCATTTGCAGGAATTGAATTGAATTGAAGTTACGATGTACGTATAACTATTTCTCAGTCAGTCAGTAATGCAATACAATGTAAATATGAATAGTATAAAAAATCTGTCAACTTTTCTCCAAGTTTGGGCATTCGTTGCCACCTTGGCCAAACTGGTCCAATTGAAGGCGAAACGGTCCATGGCCATGGTGTGATACAACTATTACATGTATCACACGTATTTAATTACAACATTCGTCTCGGTTCAAAGGAGTCAAGGACTATAGTGAGTCTTCAGTCTTCAGAAGATTACTCTAGTCGTCCTTGTCTCGGTCTTGTTGTTGCAGATAACAAAGTTTAGCTGCATGGATGTGCTCAACAATTGTTATTAACTCGCTATCGGATATGTCCAAAAACAGATTTTTTGTGTGCAGTAAAACAAGTCTCTAAGATTTTGAGTAAAAATGAACAAATCAGAGAAAAAGAACGGCATTATTTTTAATGAAAAACTTATTTAAAGTATGTTATTTTCGGGTGTCCGGTGAATTTAAGCACAGTGATGATATTTTATTAAAATTTTATGCAAGGACGTATGTAATAAGTATAAGTATAAGTATAAGTAAGTAATAAGTAGACTACTTAAGTCGTCCTTGATTTTATGTTGTACACGCGTGCAGCACGTCTTACAAAGTCTTACTTATTATGATCCTTGTGTACCCCAATAACCATATAACACATATACCCAATACCATTGATCAAGGCAGTGAGGTAGGCAATATTCAAAGCTGTCTCTGGCAGACATATCAGGGTGAATTTTTACTGAATTCTAGGCCTACCCCAGAATTATTTCTGAATTAATGCTTCGAATTGTAATTGCCTAAAACAGATAGCAGATAGCCTAACATCTACCGAATCAAGTTACTAATTTATTGAATATACTTTGAGTTTGAGTTTTTAACTTTATAGACTCGCTTCTAAGTTTTTGTCTCTATTCTTCTATGCCTTAGCCTATCTATGCCTACTCTAATAAAACTTAAATAAATATTTTAATTCTTAATCTTAACCTTTTAAAAATTAGAAGTGCTTATCCCCACAGTCTTATGCCAATATTTCCAATTTTATTCACATGGATCTGTGTCAATAATTTTCAGCTCATCCCCATGGCAGCTTATTGAAATAGCTGCCACTATTCAAGTCCATAGGCTGTGTCAATAACTCCAATTTTATCCACACAAATCTGTGTCAATAATTTTAGCTTATCCCCATGGCTAAGATAGTGCAGTTGTTTAGTTTATATACTGATGTTAAATGTTAACTAATATATTAGGCCTAGTCTTTTTTATTATAAAGCATAGGCCTATAGCATAGGTGTAGCTTAAACAAAGTAATTGTTATTACAATGTTGTGTGACTTTCCATTGAAAGTCACAGTGTGACAGTGTTATTTTAACATCTTGCTAACTCTGTATTCAAAATCAATATTGTTATTATTATTTGTATTATTATTATTATTATTACATATCAAATTTTGGATTTGGAAGTCTTGTTTGCTTTAATCTTAGGCCTAAGCCTTAGCCATAGTCAGGATGATGTACATTACGCCAGAAATTTCTGGCATACAATTGAAAATTTTACTTTTTGGCATACAATTGGTGTAAAAAATGAGGCAAAATATATTTGGCATACCTTTTGGCGTGACACCGTGGCATAAATACACCAAGTAGCATAGGCCTATGCCAACTCCAACCTTCATGCTAAAGTTAATATTAACAATTGTTGGCATAATGCCGTAACCTCAGAATCTTATTATAAAATCATAAAAACTGTAAAGCTCGTAAGATAAAGTTCATAACTATTCGTAATTTTTTAAAATTTTAAATTTTACGCAAACTAATTGTGTAATTTTCTATAAAAAAAACTTTAAACAAAAAACTGTTTTTTGTTGGCATTATCTGTAAGCTAATTTATTTTAAAATAAAAACCACACATTTGTTAAATAATTTATTTGCAAAAAAAGGTCATTTATTGTCGCAAAGCCTAGAAAACCTGGCGTAAGTTCTTAGGACCTTGGTGTACATTTCAGTATAAAGTGGCATAGATTTTTTAGGGGACTTTTTATTCTGGCGTATACCATGACATGATCCTGACTATGGAGCCTTAGGGTCATTCAGTCATTCAAAGCAAAGTTGGCAGTTAACAAATATTTAAAATTAGGCCTACCCCTTTTTATTTAATGACAAAATTTTTTTTAACAAAGTACTTAAAACTATTTGGTATTTAGCAATTTTTTAAAAGATTTGAAAATAGTGAAAACAAAGATAGTTTTTGCAAGCAACTTTTTTAGAATAAAAAAATGAATAGGCCCTACATAATTAGATACATACTATATAGTCATATGGATATACCAACATATAATGAACATTTAAAACAAAAAATAAAAGAATAAATTTTTAATTAAAATATAAAATTAGATATATATATTATGCTTATAAAATAATATGTAAATACTAGATGCAAAAGGACCTCTTGGGTCATTCAACAGATTTATTTCAAGGTTCTCTATTCTAATAAGCTGCCGTGGGGATAATTTGAAAATTATTGACAGGGATCCACGTGAATAAAATTGGAAGCATTGATATAAGGAAAGGCCATAAATAAGGGGGGCTGTAGCCCAGCAGTAGCGCAGCTACTCTAGTGTGCCAGTAAGCTAGGCTCGATTCCAAGTGCAGTCACATTAATTTGGGGCTGAATTGGAATCTCGGCTTGGCTCTGCTCGTGTAATTAATGGCCTTGAGAGCCAACCCCTCCCCCTCCCAAGGCACAGTGAAGTGTACATGCCTAACAATAATATAAAGTTAGGGCTGCTGTACACTCCTGTGTGAGTATGTGCCTGCATATGTATCTGTGCGCTTGTATGCCTGCTCAGGGGAGTTGGCAGAATGGGCAGTAATGCCTCTCGCCAGTTGTGTGCCTATGTCGCTTAAAGTGTACCAGGGTGCACACAACCCCCCTGCCTCTAATAAAAAAATAAAAAGGCCATTAATAATACTGTATAAATGTTATAAAATTACTTGTGTTGCATACTATGTTTCTTGGAAATCCATTTTTCAAATTCACACTAAAATTATAAATTTTTGTTTAATTGTTGTGATTTACAAGAATTTTTTCATGAATTAGTATTTGTTTTAAAGGATGAGAAATCTTAGTATAAATAGAAGCCCCGAGTGGGCCAAGAGAAGCAATTCACCATGAGCTTCCAATTGCAAACAAAGTTTAATAAGTCCTTACTAAATTTTAAAAGGCAGTTGTTCAAATTAACTTAAATTAATTTTCTAGAGTATTAAGCCTCTTATTGGGAGAATTAGACAACCACTAAAGAGCAAGTATTGCCTCAGGGCAGTAACCCTATAGAGTATATAGCCACCTCAGGCCAGGGAAAGCTACATAAGGCTGTGACCCTCTGATCCCTGGAATGCCTAGGACTGAAAGATAGTAGGATCAGACAGTGCCATTAGACCACTCAGGCCAAAGAGTACAATGAATATACAAATGCTACCAATAGATAAGTAGATGCTACCAATATAGAAATAGATAGAAAAGTAGTCACACACATGCTTGGGCACAACCTTGGGATTCACTCGGCTGTTTCTATTGGCAACACACACATGTAAGTCGCTATTGGATGGAATAGTAGTCACGTGACTGCTCTTAGCCAATAGCGACTTACATGTGTGTGTTGCCAATAGAAACGGCCGGGTGATTCCCAAAGTTGCGCATGTATGGTCACACAATCAATAAGTATAAGTACATTGATACAAAAGTACATTAATTAATAGAGAGAAGTTTAACCCTGCAACAACTTTGGTGGCAGCTTTAGGAAACCAGAAAATAAGAGTTAGAATAGCCCTACAACTGCTAGTGATAGTAGTCATGCTTGGGCGCAACCTTGGGATTCACCCGGCCGTTTCTATTGGCAACACACGCATGTAAGTCGCTATTGGCTTATATGCGTGTGTATAATGCGTGTGTAATAATGTGTGTAATGCGTGTAATGCGTGTGTATAATGCAAGTAATTTACTAAGCAAATTTGATTTAAGTATAATGCAATACATTACAATTACAATATAATAATACAATATTATTAATATAATATATAATAATATATAATAATAATAATAATAATAATAATATAATACAATGCAATACATTAAGCATTATGCATTAATGTATAATGCAAGTATAATGCAAGTAATGCGTGTGTATAATGCGTGTGTAAATATTGGCTTACATTTTGAAAATTTATTATTATCATAATTTTCTCTCTAGTAGTTTGGTAAAATTTTGAAAGCTTTATTGTTATAAGATTATATATAATGGACCATAATGCACTTCATCTACTTTGCATTTGCATTTTAGTTAAAGTTACTGGATTCCGTTGCTTATTCTGCATTTTATCATTCCACTACGGATTTCACATTTTACAGAGCTATTCTATTCCAATTCCGCTTTGGATTCCGCATTTTACTGGGTGCTCTACAACAGCTAGTGGCAGCAGTAGGATCATTCATGAAGACAGAGAAACACCCCAGCTATAACAGCTACAGCCTATAGACTTGAATGGTGAAAACTAGCCTATTTCAATAAGCTGCTATGGGAATAAGCTGAAAATTATTTACAGGGATCTATGAATAAAATTAGAATTATTGGCATAGGACCATAGGGGTAAAGCACTTCCTTAAAAATTAGATAACTAAAAGTAGAAATAGGCCTAAATGATACATCTTGGTGTAGGCTCCTATACCACCATGGCTTTTACCTTTTTATTAGAGAATTCCTTTAGACTTTCTTCCTTCAATAAAGGTCTTGGCCCCTAAGCTATTATGATGCTTATTCTTTGAAACATCTATCTTAGAAAATAGGCCTATTATATTTAAAACTATGCACATTTGTTTAAATTACATAGTATTGCAATCACTATGAAAATGATAAAGTTTCATTTGTTTTAAATAATAGTGAACAAACCTATAAGTATATGAGCTGCTACTGTTAGGCTTAGTATGGAAAATTAACTTTGTCTATGCTTGTTTGCTTCCTTTAAAAAAGCCTTGGCTTTATATACAAATGATTTGCAAATATTTTATTCTTAGAAAACAAGATCTTTAATTAGATATTAGAGTATAAAAAATTTACTTTTAAAAGCAAAATATCTACCAAAGGGTAAAGATATCTAGACTTAGAATCTTAGACTTTGAACTTTTCTAAAGGGTAGAAAATCCATTAAAGTATAAGCTATGACATTTTGATCCTAGTAATGCCTAGACTGAGAGAAAACCTCAATATTAGCCATAGTTAGGAAGGTGGCCTATATGACAGATTTCTCCAGCATACATTTGCTATGCTATAAGTCTATATGGCCTAGGATATAATGCAGTATACAAAAAATATGGCTTAGAAACTTGGCATATACACTGATGATGCTGGTGTATATTTTTACTTTTCCTACTTACTTGGAATACAATTTTAATCAAACATAATTTAATTTTAATTTAAAAGTAATAATAGTAAAAAGAAAAAAGAAAGATGTTCTTATTTTTTTTAAAACATACAGTTTCAAAATATTGCAAAATGTTTCAACTAAAATCAATCAATATGGAATACCATAAATAAAGCATTTGTTTTTTTGTTTTAAACAGCGACTATATAAAATTGTAAAGTAAAGAATATTTTTTCATTTTGTAAGAAACAGTTGTCAAGTTAAATGACCTCTTTTTAGGAAAAAATTTTTGTCTGAGCAAATGACTTTTGTAGGGAAAATTTTGGCTTATATTTTTTGTGTATAATCATCCATCCCCAAAAATCATTCCAGTGTATACTTGCCACCTTCCTGACTAGGCCTATGGAATAGGAGAAAGTCATAGTATATAATATAAGATAATGTATTGGCATAGACTGCTTCGGCCAATAGTGTATATATAACAATAGTGTAATGATATTTTATTTGATATATATGATCTACATAAAAAGCTTTCATGCATTATTATTATTATTATTATTATACTTCATATAAGAAGGCCTTTTATAAGTGCAGATCTCAAAAGTCAAGACAATATTTTTTACTGACACTAAAATTAAATAGCTTGGCGAGTGGAACCCGATTAACCTATGTACACAAATGATATGTCATTCTGCTCACAATGACACCAGAAAGCTGGATTTGATAAAAAAAGTTACAGTTAGATTGGATTACTTCCCATTCCACCAACCCCCTTGAACTCAGTCCTAACTTATTGTTAGGCATGTACACTTCACTGTGCCCTTCACTGTGTACTTTGAGTCAAGCCTGGGCCACTGGCACATAAAAGTGCCGCACTGGACCACTAGGCTGCGCCCCCTCCCTACAAACTAGCTCCAAAATAATAATAATTCGAAAATCCAATTCAGCTCCAGTCAAGTCAGCCGCTGTCGGCAGCACGGCAGTGCACCGATGGTGCCAGTGCCGCTGCCAATGGTCCAGGTGTCAGCAGTGGCGATGGCGCGCCATCTTCGTACAGCTACAACGACAAGTTGAACCCTATCGGAGCCGGCAGCTTCAGCAAGGTGTACATAGGCCAGGGTCCGCATGGTCGAGTAGCAGTGAAGCTGGTTCAATGGTGCAGCAGCGGCGGGGTCAACTATGGCTCATTGCGGGAGTTATCCACGCTGAAACGTTTGCAACGCTGCCAGCACCCGAATGTGCTCAAACTATTAGACGTATTTGTGTCCGAGCTCAACCAGACCTTCTGCCAGCACCTGGTATTCGAATTGATGGACTGCGACCTGCGCCAGCTGATGCGGGCGCGCGGTGACCGGCCACTGGAAGTGCCATTGGTTGCTTCGCTTGGCCGGCAGTTGCTAAGCGGCTTGGCGCATCTGCACAGGCACCGGATGCTGCACCGGGATATTAAACCGCAAAATCTATTATTAGATTGGTCGGCTACCGTGTTGAAAATTGCCGACTTCAACTCGTCACGACTGTGCAGCTGGGAGCGCTGCCTGTCCCGCGTAGCCACCACGCTGGCCTACAGGGCGCCGGAGGCTCTGCTAAGCGCTTCCTACGGCACACCGGCCGATGTCTGGAGCACAGGTTGCATTTTCTACGAAATGCTTACAGGACTCTGGCCGTTTCCGTGCTGTAAAAAAGGAGAAGCGCCAACTCTGTCCTGCATTGCCGCCTGCGTAGTGGAGGGCCTGACAGATCCTTTGCTGTAAGTTTCAATGTGTTTGGTGACCTACTGTCCTTTGATAGATCACCTACTGTCCTTTGGTAGATCGTCTACTGTCCTTTGATAGATCATCTACTGTCCTTTGATAGATCACCTACTGTCCTCTGATAGATCGTCTACTGTCCTTTGATAGATAATCTACTGTCCTTTGATAGATCACCTACTGTCCTCTGATAGATCAGCTACTGTCCTCTGATAGATCACCTACTGTCCTTTGATAGATCACCTACTGTCCTTTGATAGATCACCTACTGTCCTTTGGTAGATCGTCTACTGTCCTTTGATAGATCATCTACTGTCCTTTGATAGATCATCTACTGTCCTTTGATAGATCAGCTACTGTCCTCTGATAGATCAGCTACTGTCCTTTGATAGATCACCTACTGTTCTTTGGTAGATCATCTACTGCTTCCCTCTAACAAAGCATTTCTCACTCCCCTCACCCCATCCCCAAAAGCCCCATCGCGGACCGCAGCTTCTTTGAGTCGTCGCCGCCCTGGCTAATCATCGAATCCGTCAAACACGCGGCCAACTGTCCGCCTCTGCGCAGCCGCCTGGCCTCCGCGGCTGCTACCCCGGACGCCCTGCTATCAGAGCCGAACGGACCAATGGACCTTCTGCGCCGGATGCTGTCCTGGCGTCCCACAGACCGCCCGACCGCCGCCGAGGCCCTCGACTCCTCGGTCTGGCTGGCCTGCGAGCCGCCACCTTCTCCTCATCAAAACTGCTCCGATGATGACAGCGACAACGAGACTACTACTAGCAGTAGTAGTTGTGCTACGAATAGGAGCAACAGCGATACCGATGAAGAGGACAATGAGGATGACAGCGACAGCGATGAGGCATCCAGCGTGGCATCGGAGAGCAGCCTGTCGTCTTGGTTGACCTGCTCGGATTCCGACTGTACAACCGATGACTCAGCTAGCGACTGCTGCTGTAACAGCGGCTGCGAGCATAGGGCAGCTGCGAATGAAGTCGACTATGCTGATTATATTGGGCAGAGGGACTCCGACCTGAAATAACTGCAGTAAAGTATGTGTAGCTGAGATGGAATTCACTGTTTTGCTTTGTTTACACTTTTGGTCAGGTATTCTCTCTTTCTCTCAATCTCTCATTGCACATTTGTTTGCACTTGCATTTTCTGCTTGATTTCATAATCATAATTCCGGTATTTTCTGTGGATATGTATCAAGTTCTAAACTTTAGGTCAAAATGTATAAGGCTGGGCCAAAGAATACTGCACATCAGCATCTGGAGTGGAGCTTTGGCCCTAGAATACTGTAATTCAGCATCCGGAGTGGAGTCTGGGCCATAGAATACTGTAAATCAGCATCTGGCATGGAGTCTGGGCCATAGAATACTGTAAATCAGCATCTGGCATGGAGTCTGGGCCATAGAATACTGTAAATCAGCATCTGGCATGGAGTCTGGGCCATAGAATACTATAAATCAGCACCTGGAGTGGAGCTTTGGCCATAAAATACTATAAATTAGCATCTGGACTGAAGTCTGGGCCATAAAATACTGCACATCAGCACCTAGAGTGGAGCTTTGGCCATAGAATACTGTAATTCAGCATCTGGACTGAAGTCTGGGCCATAAAATACTGCACATCAGCACCTAGAGTGGAGCTTTGGCCATAGAATACTGTAATTCAGCATCTGGACTGAAGTCTGGGCCATAAAATACTGCACATCAGCACCTAGAGTGGAGCTTTGGCCCTAGAATACTGTAATTCAGCATCCGGAGTGGAGTCTGGGCCATAGAATACTGTAAATCAGCATCTGGCATGGAGTCTGGGCCATAGAATACTATAAATCAGCACCTGGAGTGGAGCTTTGGCCATAAAATACTATAAATTAGCATCTGGACTGAAGTCTGGGCCATAAAATACTGCACATCAGCACCTAGAGTGGAGCTTTGGCCATAGAATACTGTAATTCAGCATCTGGAGCGGATTCTGGGCCATAGAATACTGTAAATCAGCATCTGGCATGGAGTCTGGGCCATAGAATACTATAAATCAGCACCTGGAGTGGAGCTTTGGCCATAGAATACTGTAATTCAGCATCTGGCATGGAGTCTGGGCCATAGAATACTATAAATCAGCACCTGGAGTGGAGCTTTGGCCATAGAATACTGTAATTCAGCATCTGGAGCGGATTCTGGGCCATAGAATACTGTAAATCAGCATCTGGAGCGGATTCTGGGCCATAGAATACTGTAAATCAGCATCTGGAGTGGAGTCGGGGCAATAGAATAATATAAATCAGCAACTGGAGTGGAGTTAGTATCCGAAATCAAATAAAAAGATTCTCTTACTATAAAGGTTAGCTTCATTATGAAATCCAACCAGAAAGTCCTATATTGTATTATTGTACATAGACACTCTACGAATTACTTTATATATACATCTATAAATCCTCGGTGTTTGTTCCACTTAACAGGAAGCGGTGTTTCAATTGATATACTAGTTTATATTACCTATTCTAATTGTCTTTCGTTCGGTTATATCAAAGCTTATTTAAATAATTTTAGCAGTTATAAACTTAAAGTGGTGGTGTATAATAAATTTCGTTACAAATTGGCTTCACTGACCCAAATGCATTAAAAAGTACTAGCATTTAAGTTATTGACTACTATGAAAAGTCCTTAGTAGTATTAAAGCATTTTACTGGCTAAGTCAACTTTAAGTCATCGATACTTTAATAATTTATTTGTTCTTTCTTTAAAAACAATTTTAACCTACATCGATGGTGCTAAAAGCTATTTTCAGCCGCGCGTATAGCTTTTCAACGCGATAAAACTTTTTTTACTACTCACACTATAGTAGTAGGGCTCCTTGATATGTTTTTGTTGTGTGTCAATTTATTTATTCCTCGGCGTGTACATACCCAGTGGCTTTTCTAAGCTAAGAGCTAATAGCCAGTTTTTATAATAAGCTGTGGGACACCCCTGCTTGCTTTCAGTAATTTATTACATGTCTGTTTGATCTTGTGTTGCTTTGTGCGTCACCTGTGTCCTGACTGTTTTTAAAAACAGACATTTTTCCAAGCGTTATGCAGTTAATAAATCAGTTGAGTTAATATGGCCACTCCTGACAGGGCTTCAAAACTATTGTTGCACTTGATAATAAATTAAAATGAGCAATAATCCGTCACCGTGTTCCCAGATTTATTACTTTTCAAATACTTGGCGCATTGGTTCTAAAGAATGGTTAGTGAGTTAGTCAGTCCGTTAGTTATTTAGTTAGTTAGTTAGTCAGTTAGTTATTTCGTTAGTTAGTTAGTTAGTTAGTTAGTCAGTCAGTCAGTTAGTGAGTTAGTCAGTCAGTCAGTCAGTTAGTTAGTGAGTTAGTTAGTCAGCTAGTTAGTCAGTTAGTTATTTCGTTAGTCAGTTTGTTATTTCGTTAGTTAGCTAGTTAGTTAGTGAGTTAGTTAGTTAGTCAGTTAGTTAGTGAGTGAGTTAGTTAGTCAGTCAGTCAGTCAGTTAGTTAGTGAGTTAATCAGTCAGTTAGTTAGTTAGTGAGTTAGTCAGTCAGTTAGTTAGTTAGTTAATTAGTTCGTTAGTCAGTTAGTTAGTTAGTTAGTCAGTTAGTTAGTTAGTTAGTTCGTTAGTCAGTTAGTCGGTCAGTCAGTTAGTTAGTTAGTGAGTTAGTTAGTCAGTTAGTTAGTTAGTCAGTTAGTTAGTGAGTGAGTTAGTTAGTTAGTTAGTTAGTTAGTTAGTCAGTTAGTTAGTGAGTTAGTCAGTCAGTTAGTTAGTTAGTGAGTTAGTTAGTTAGTCAGTTAGTTAGTCAGTTAGTTAGTTAGTTAGTGAGTTAGTTAGTTAGTTAGTCAGTCAGTTAGTTAGTTAGTTAGTTAGTTAGTTAGTCAGTTAGTTCGTTAGTCAGTTAGTCAGTTAGTTAGTTAGCTAGTTAGTTAGTGAGTTAGTTAGTTAGTTAGTTAGTTAGTTAGTTAGTCAGTTAGTTAGTTAGTGAGTTAGTTAGTTAGTCAGTTAGTTAGTCAGTCAGTTATTTCGTTAGTTAGTTAGTGAGTTAGTTAGTTAGTTAGTCAGTCAGTTAGTTAGTTAGTTAGTTAGTTCGTTAGTCAGTTAGTCAGTCAGTCAGTTAGTTAGTTAGTGAGTTAGTTAGTCAGTTATTTAGTTAGTTAGTCAGTCAGTTAGTTAGTTAGTTAGTTAGTTAGTTAGTTAGTTAGTCAGTTAGTGAGTTAGTCAGTCAGTTAGTTAGTTAGTGAGTTAGTTAGTTAGTCAGTTAGTTAGTCAGTTAGTTAGTCAGTTAGTGAGTTAGTTAGTCAGTCAGTTAGTTAGTCAGTTAATTAGTTAGTTAGTTAGTTAGTGAGTTAGTTAGTTAGTCAGTTAGTTAGTTAGTTAGTTAGTTAGTTAGTTAGTCAGTCAGTTAGTTAGTCAGTTAGTTAGTTAGTTAGTTAGTGAGTTAGTCAGTCAGTTAGTTAGTTAGTTAGTTAGTCAGTCAGTTAGTTAGTTAGTTAGTTAGTTAGTTAGTTAGTTAGTTAGTCAGTCAGTTAGTTAGTCAGTTAGTTAGTTAGTTAGTTAGGTAGTTAGTCAGTTAGTTACTTAGTTAGTCAGTTAGTTAGTTAGTTAGTTAGTTAGTGAGTTAGTCAGTTAGTTAGTTAGTTAGTCAGTTAGTTAGTTAGTTAGTTAGTTAGTTAGTTAGTTAGTCAGTTAGTTAGTTAGTTAGTTAGTTAGTTAGTTAGTTAGTTAGTCAGTTAGTGAGTTAGTCAGTTAGTTAGTTAGTTAGTTAGTCAGTTAGTTAGTTAGTTAGTTAGTTAGTTAGTTAGTTAGTCAGTCAGTTAGTTAGTCAGTTAGTCAGTTAGTTAGTTAGTTAGTTAGTGAGTTAGTCAGTTAGTGAGTTAGTCAGTTAGTGAGTTAGTTAGTTAGTTAGTTAGTTAGTTAGTTAGTCAGTCAGTCAGTTAGTGAGTTAGTCAGTCAGTCAGTTAGTTAGTTAGTTAGTCAGTCAGTCAGTTAGTGAGTTAGTCAGTCAGTCAGTTAGTTAGTGAGTTAGTTAGTCAGTTAGTTAGTCAGTTAGTTAGTGAGTTAGTTAGTCAGTCAGTCAGTCAGTTAGTTAGTGAGTTAATCAGTCAGTTAGTTAGTTAGTGAGTTAGTCAGTCAGTTTGTTATTTCGTTAGTTAGCTAGTTAGTTAGTGAGTTAGTTAGTTAGTCAGTTAGTTAGTGAGTGAGTTAGTTAGTCAGTCAGTTAGTTAGTTAGTTAGTTAGTTAGTCAGTTAGTTAGTTAGTTAGTTAGTTAGTCAGTCAGTCAGTCAGTCAGCAAGCAATGCAGCGCAGCCATTGTTATGGTGCATTCAATCCGCCCCCATGGTCCCCATTGTTGGTGCGCATCGGAACTCCGGGGTCCGGCCGTTCTCTTGTTGTTATGCTAGCTGGGTCTGCTCTTCATCTGCCGCCAACAATACTGGTTTTATACGGTATTAAATAAAAAATTCCTAAGGATGAGGCCTCGCCAACTTCCTGCTAGTGGGGGTCCAGCGGTGTCGCCAACTTCATGCGGTGTCTGCAGCTACAGATCATTGTTGCTAGGGGCAACGGGGTTGCTTGCCGTGCTTATTTATGTGGCATAAAATGAGCGCTCAGCTTAGATTATCGACTTGTAGAATCCAAAGTGTATATAATAATATATGGCCATTCAATTAAATTGCTGTGCAATATAAAAGAAACGAGCTCCAGTTTCCGAAATCATCAAGCGGAAGTCGGCTGCAGTTTCCGAAATCATCAAGCGGAAGTCGGCTGCAGTTTCCGAAATCATCAAGCGGAAGTCGGCTCCAGTTTCCGAAATCATCAAGCGGAAGTCGGCTCCAGTCTACAAAGTCATGAGCGGCAGCCAGATGAGCCTCGCCCTCAGCAGTCCGATCGCCTGGGATGCCCCAGCCACGCCGGTGGTTCTGCCGCTGTCACCGACTCCTACGTCTTTGTCGCCTCGCCAGCGCCTCACTGCCGCGCAAACCACAGCGCGGCGCATTCGGCGCCGCCTTGTAGCTCACCAGCTGGCGAGCGCGACTGGCGCGCCGGCGGTGGTCCGATAGCGCTTGATCGCGCGCTAGGCCGCCTGCAGTGCGCCGTCACCTGCCAGTCGGCGTCTCTGACTTTGGGCAGCATGGCGGAGCTCCGCCGTCTGGTCGAAATCAACGGCCTGTCAGAGTCGGATCGTCGAACTGCGCAGGCGTTTCTTGGCCGCTGGGACGAATTTGACGAAGTCGGCGAACAACTCGAGGCGGGTCTGGCGCGCCCTCTCGCCCGGCTGTTCGACGAGGCGGCCGAGTCCGACGACAGCTGGAGGCTTCGCTGCGACTGGCCGGGCGTGCAGGCCCGGCGACTTCTCGACGACTGGCTGATGGAACGCCGCGCGAAGCAGACGATATTGTCAGTTTGCCTCCGACGCCGGAGTCGCTGCAACGGCGGATTGCCGCGGCGCTCAGCGTCTGCTGTTTGGCACTGCGGCTCAGAGTGGAGACGGCGTCTTGAGCTGACCTTTGGGCTGACTGCTGACAGGTGTGTGTCTGACTGTCTGGTCAGACTGATATCTAACTGACAGTTGTCCATCTGACAGTCTGTAGTCAGACTGCTATCTCACTGACAGTTGTACATCTGACAGTCTGTAGTCAGACTGATATCTAACTGACAGTTGTCCATCTGACAGTCTGTAGTCAGACTGCTATCTCACTGACAGTTGTCCATCTGAGTCTGTAGTCAGACTGATATCTAACTGACAGTTGTCCATCTGACAGTCTGTAGTCAGACTAATATCTAACTGACAGTTGTCCATCTGACAGTCTGTAGTCAGACTGCTATCTGACGGCCAGATCAGGTTAGCAGTCCTGATGCAACAGAGAATCTGCTGAGCTTGTTTTTCAATTGACAACCTGGTCAGACGGTCATTCAGTTTTACTTTTAATTCTCCAATTATCAAGCCCCATCCGGTACGAGGTAAATGTAATAATAATTTTAGCGATGTCAATTCCTTCGTAACCTAAAATGATTGAAGGCTTCATTCCGATCGGCATCTGTCTCAGACTGCATGATTTATGACGATTATCCTATGGGACTGCCTAAGACAACCGGGATTAGCCATTCCTTTTGCTTTGCTCCTCTTCGCCATACGCATGTTTTCTAACGTGATTTTCTATGCGCAAATGGGAAAAACTGGAATGAACTGGAATCGTATGAACATCAATAGATACTGCTATACCGGATGCATTAGTCGAAATTGCAACTTTTGCTACATCTTTGTCTTTTTAGCTCGAATCTTATCATATTTTCGTTAGTGATTTTGGATTACCTACTCTCACTGAAGCGCTGTCCCATTCTGTGTCTCTTGGGTACCTCTTCTACGCCCATAATGTCTCTGGGTACCTCTTCTACGCCCATAATGTCTCTGGGTACCTCTTCTACGCCCATAATGTCTCTGGGTACCTCTTCTACGCCCATAATGTCTCTGGGTACCTCTTCT